>WEIS01052496.1:0-22749 GCA_013389965.1 Todus mexicanus
AGCCACGGGACGGGGTGGGGAAGGGGAAGGAGGCGGGACCGGGAGCGCCACGCGGGGCCCTGCGGGCACCGCGCCTGCGCAGAGCCGCGCGGCCGTTTCTCCCCGCCCCCCCATCACGGGCAATGGGCTCGGCCGGGCTCGCTGCGCTGCCAGCGGCGGGACGGACCAACGGCCGCGGGCGGGGGGACCCGTCCCGCTGGGCCCGGCGTGCGTGGAGCAGCCACTGCCATAGCCGCTGTGTCCACAGGCTGCTGGGGGCCTTGTCCTGCTCCAGAAACGCCGGGGCTGGTTAGTCTCGAGGAGAGGAGACTGAGGGGAGACCTCACTGCTCTCTACAGCTCTCTGAAAGGACGTTGTGGAGAGGCAGGTGCTGGTCTCTTCTCAGGAGTCAGTAGTGACAGGACAAGAGGGAATGGCCTGAAGCGCCGCCGGGGGAGGTTTAGGCTGGGCATTGGAAAGGGTTTTTGTCTGTAAGAGTTGCCCAGCATCGGCACAGGCTGCCCAGGGAGGGGTGAGTCGCCAGCCCTTGGAGTGTTTGAAGGGCGCAGAGATGAGGTGCTCGGGGATATGTCTTGGGAGTGATAAAGACTGGAGTTAAAGGTTGGACTGGATGATCTTAAAGGTGTTTTCCAACCCAGGTGATACTGTCATAAAGATCATCCCGTCCAACTTTCTACCCAGCACCTCCACAGCAGCTAGACCATGCCCTGATGTGACACATCAGTTGTTACCTGCCCACCATTTGGGAGCCTTTCTTCTCGCTGTATCTCCGCTACTCGCCTACCATTTTGGTATAAATATCTGGTAAAAAAAAAATAAATAAAGATTTTGGTATCTTTTACGCTTCAGGCATAGTTCAGTGTCGCAGGTTTAATGTTCATACCTCAGCAGAAGCATAACTTTCAGACACTTAAGAGGGGTTTTTTTCCAACTACTGCTCTCTATCAAGTGACCTTGATGCTGTCAGCATCTTGCGACATCCCATTACTGAATGCTTTTTTTGATTCAAAGTTTATCTTCATAGATGATAGTTAATATTTTGCCATCTCAGCTCTGCAGTCTCTTGTATTATGTAATTTATTTATTATGCAATGTGCTAGACTGGCAGAAAGTAATCACCCATCCTCCTGTGGCCACTTGAGTTTGGGATTTCGTGCAAGAAAACATGTTGTTAGCAGGTAAATATAGCAGGTTAGATTACAGCACTCTGTAAATAAAAGGTTGGGGTTTTATCCCTGAAGACTTCAGAGTAAAATACATATATGAATTTTCTTGCTCATAAACCCAGTGCTTGAAGGTAAGAAGAATCCAGAGGGAAAAGGATGAATCTTCTCAGGATGCTGAAAATACGTGTGCCTTGCTACTCTAATAAATGTATTGCAGGAAATAATCACGTGTGATGAATTATACTTGTAATGTTTAACAGTTTTAAAAAAAAAGCTATTGAAGTATGTTTACAAGCGGTGGTGGTGAAAGCTGGGAACGTACTCTGCTCAAAGAGATCAGAATTTTTTTTTTCAATCGTAGCCAATTTTGAATATGGCTAAATAAGATGAAGAACAGCTGGAAAAGCCACCCTGCTCTTTAAAAAAAAGTTCCTGAAGTCCTTGTATTGGGAAGTTACCAGACTGGCTTCCAGGTCCAGCACTCTGAAGCAGGTTCTTGAGGAGTCCTCACACCCTTTACATGGTTCTGTTAAGACCAGAGTAATGAAACAATTTGTGTGCATAGACCTGCTACATCGTAAGTTGGAAGAAAGGGCTTGAGCTCAACGTTTTCACATTAGTCAGCTTGAGTTGCATGTCCCAGATTGGGCCCTGTTGTGCCTTTCCTTTAGAGCTTGGTAAGGGCACCACAACTGGTGGAAAACTTAGCGATGGAAATCTTAAAACATGAATCGAGAGTTAAAAGATGCGGCTACTGCTGAGCATGTTTGAACTGTAACAGCAAGGCCAGCAGTTCCATTTCCCGAGCCCCTCCGTTGCTCCACGTTTCCCAAGTTAGCGCTGCAGTATGAGATGGTGGCACACGTGTGCCCCAGCACATAGTTACAAATGTCGCTCAAAATGCAGCGAATTATCGAGTAGATGAGGTGTGCCAAGTCCAGATTCTTCTTTGACGTTTGAGGAACTATCGGTGTGCGTTTCTACAAGCCTGAAAGAGAATTCATTGGTTTTCTCCCTCTAATATTTTTTTCAAACAGTGAAATGAACAGCGCCTATTAGAAAAACTGGATAGTGAGCAAAGAGATGTTATTTTATGAAGTGTCCTGAAATGCTTCTCTGCTGAGAAGGAATGAGCTGCCTTCAGGCCGCAGCAAGGATTGCCCTGACGTGGGAGGGTCTGTGGCACAGAGTAGCCAACAGACAGGAGCAGGTTTTAGATTGCTGCCACCCTGCACTAGAAACAGCCTTGCAGCAGAACCTAAGTCCCGTTTACATCCTTATGACTAACATGCTGAGCCGTCTGTTTCTATTGGGTATAAATAATTCTGAGATAACTGACCAGGGGTTAAAAAGAATCACTGAGGGCTGTGAAATTCACGGGGCTATCACCTACTTTGGACTATTGGATGAACAGTTCCTCCCGGTGCAAGCCCAAGTCCAAAGAAAGATGGGCTCTTGCCAACATCCACACGGCACTCCTCTCCTGAAATACTGATTTCCACTTCCTCCTCTACACGTGGGCACATAGCTTGAAGGAATTGCATTCCTCCTTGTTGAGTCTGGTGTCTGGGATAAATAACAATTACCAGCAATGGGGAAGAATTACAGGCTCTTTCCCCACTAGGGAATGTTTCAGAGTAGCCAAGAGAAAGTGTCGATGAGAACGGTAACACCACCTGAAATCTGAAATGAAGCAACAACCAGTGTTGACCACGCTAAGAGGACAAACAGCGTGAGGTTGGGAGGGGAGTTCTGGGAATACTCTCCTTCCAGAAAGAAAAAAGTCAATGGATAAAAACACAGAAGTAGTGGTAGGTACAAGAAACCAGGCACAGACAACGAGGCACCACCATTATTCAAGCTTACAGGTCTCTCTGCAGCTCTGGTTGCTGTTCGCTTGGGATTTTGCTTCACCTGCGGATGGCCGTACAGGGCTGACTGGGAGGCAGAGGTCGATACTCCTTGTTTTCCCTTGTGTGAAAAATAAATCTGCAAAGTTATGACAAGGAACACCCTCGATTCTCTGAACTTAGTTGGTAGTAGGGCACCGTATATTGGGTAAGTAACAGATTGGGGCCACATTTGCATAATAAAGATCAGTGCAACTGCAAATTACATCTTGCTTTCTGCAATACCATAATTAAAGACTTTATGGTCTGTAAACATCATATTGAAAGACAACTGAGCCCAAGCACAATCTAACCTATTTGCATCTTACTCTTACAGACGGAACCAATACCGGCAACTGGCTGAGGATGCTGTGTAGCAACAGCGTTGGTGTTATTTATACACTTAGTGCAACACAATGAGAACTGGACCACTGGTTTTTTGCCAAATTCCACAGGAACCCTTCCTGCTTTTAACAGCTACACCCCTGACACATTCAGTTGCACTAGCTGTTTTGTGCTCAAAACACAAGTAAACGCATTATGAAAGCTACTTCCCTTTAAGGTGTAGGTGGCTTTTTGATTCTGATATAGCCATTAACTCTTGATGAAAAACTCTTACCTGCAGAGATGTATTCCAAAAGCTTAACGGAGTGACAGGGAACACTGCCAGTACTAACAGTGACATGGCACTGGCCTCACATGACTTGTCTGGGAGGGGACAGCCAGCTCCTGCTTGGAAACACACCCCCAGAGCCTTTGCCTAAACCCTCATAAAGTTTCCACAGCAGTAGTGAAAGGTGAGGAGTTGAACTCTGGGCTCTGAATAGACACAAAAGGACCTCTCCTAGGCTACCATCAGCAGGAGGTGAGCAAAGAATGGGCAGCCAGAGTTCAGGGGCGTAGTAGCTTGAAAAGATATGATAGAAACTCAGAGGAAATCATTAAAAGGCGATGTCATGTGGCCGTGTAAAGTACGACTGTAAGCGTTTCTAGGCACTGTGATTTCCTTCAGAGCTGTGCAGTGCTTGGAACACTAGGATATCCACCAAACACCACATCTGGTCCTGTGTCTGTCCACATAGTGTGGCTGATATGCAACTCCTAGAGTGATCAGGTAAGTTGTCCTTACATTTTCATTTCTCTAGGTTCTATACCTGCATGGATAGTCATAGCTTTTTTTCTCTTAGGCACAGTTGGTTTCCCCTATCTGTGCACTATAAGGGTTCATTCCAGTGAAGTAAGGTCTGCAACAGAAGGCTGAAGCAGGAGGGAAAAAGGAACACCAAAAATCTGCGGCAGGCAGCCGGTCCCTCCCAGAAGATATACCCTGCTTGGCTGGTGTCAGAAGGATGCAACAGAGCACTGGGTACAGCACCAGGGAAACAGGCACTTGGCAGCCTCAGCTTGGGGCTATCTGGGCCACAGAAGTGTAAGGGGACAGCATAGGGATGGGATATAAATAATAATGTAAATGTTAAAACAGATGTAAAAAATAGGGCAGTTCTTTACTTTTCAGATTATGCTGAGCATTTTAAAACATGACTTAGACAAACTGGCTTTTTCTGATACCTGGAGTGGAAAGTTCAACGAAGACAGAGCTATGAATAATGAACAGTTGTTGGACAAATTATAAAGTACATGGAAATAATAATAATAAAAATATGTATTAGAATTCTTTATTGACTGATGTATGTTCCCCCTTTAACATCAAGAGGCTGACTGGAAAAACAATTACCTTTACTTTAGGATTGAGAATTTGGTTCGGATCAAATTTTGTGATAATGAATTTGGAATAACCAAAACGGAACTTTAAAAAAACCCAAAAAACAAAAAAACCCCAACCAAACAAACACAAAAAGCCAGCACCAGTTCTAGCTAATAGTTAGAAATAGCCGCAGGCAGCTGAAATCTTCACTGGTTGATTTGGGGCTGTATAACATGCCAACACGAGGTTGGTGCCAAGCAGCTGAATGGCTTTTTTGTTTGCCGAAACAGCCATGGTTACACAAATGCTTTTTTAATGTATTTAGTATATTCTGAACCAGAAGAGATGTTATCCAACAACAACAACAACAAAGAGTAGGCAATGAGATGTTAGGGAAAACTTGATCTATCAAAATTTATCTTCTTCTAATGTAAATAATGTAAAATTTTATCTTGTAAATGTGGCTTAATAATGGTAATGTATTGAGATTTGGGGGAGAAGGAGGGGTGAACTTTGCAGAGTAGGGTTGATGGTTGGACTCGATGATCCCAAGGGTCTTTTCCAACCTCAAAGATTCTATGATTCTATAAGCAGACATGGCAGTACTGGTTTGAACTGGACATCTTTGCCCAAGCCAAAGGAATACTACTAGAAATGTGATTATAATTTTAACTCTTCCCTAAACTCACAGAGTGTGAGATTCAGTCAAGCAGTGGCTTCTTCTCCTGCTAAAAGCTCAAAGCAAATTCACATTCTCTCATTCTCTGGTGTACTCTGCTCTCTAGCTCTTTGCATGCAAAGATTCATCAGGGTTTGACCCTGCACTGCTGTATGGAGGAACTGTCCTGGAGCATCAGCCTTCCAGCAAGCAGATAACTGAGATACCCCTTTTATGTCTGCCTCTCTAAGACTTAATGTTGTCTACTACAAGGTCATCAGGGACAGAATAATCTCTTTAACCACAGAAGACTACGGCCAACACTATTCAGAGTACTGTCCCAGCAGAATAATTTCATATTGCTGTTTTCAGCTCCCTACTGGGTGGTTGTAGAGAAGACAAAGAGGTGCAAAAGGGCAAGGGATACGAGTTCTAACAAGAGAAATGCTGATTAGATATTGGGGAGTGGAGACTGGAAATTACAGTGGAGGTAGTCAAATACCGAAACAGATTTCCCAGAGAAGCTGTAGAATCTCCCTTGATGCAGATACTCAAAATTCAACTGTTCAAGGCTCCAGACAACCTGCCAAGAAAGCTGAAATGGAGGAGAGCCTCAAAAAGGCATGGATTATTCAAGCTTGGCATACTTAAAGCATTAGTGGTGTTTTCTTGGAGCCAGTGGGCACACCTGCACCGAGAGGACCTGTGCAACAAGATAGGCATATAGTGCATGTTGTGTAACAGAACATGCATCACTGTGATCAGGAGATCTTTTGGAATTGAAGATAAGATCAATTTGTCCTGTAGCAAGTTATTTACACTGTTCTATTCGGGCTAGCAGGCTATTTACAATTGCTGCTTATAGGTATTCTTCATCAGATATGTTAGAGCTCAACTATATTTTTTCAACCAGGTTGTGCTTGGCAAAATTGACAGATCAGAGGGAAAAAAAATATATACACAGGATCTCGTAGATTGGTTCTAGAAGCTCACAAAGTCTAATAGTGAGGAAACAGTTGTGACTTCAATTTAAACAATATCGCCTTAGGGCACCTCTCACACTACTTTTTTTTTGGCCAAGGAGGACAAAGTTAACTTGATTTATTTTTTTTCAGGTCTGCTACCAGAAGTTAGCATTTCCTGTAGGAATATGTACAAGCCTAGTGTCGAAATAGGGGGTAGGGAGTTGGGGCTTGTGGTTTCAAGTTTCAAATCACTTTTTGCCTGATTTTTTTTCTCCTTCTCAGAACCGTTTAACATCTGTTTCTTCCACTAAAGTATGTAGTTTGGTGAACCAGCCTTGCTCTTTTCTGTCTGAATAAACAGGAACCCAAGCAAGAAGAATTTTTCTATCTCATGCCCCTTGACCTGTTTATTAACATGTAACGTAGGGAAACGGAGCTGGAAATCCCTGTAAATAAACAGAGTTGCATTTGTAAGAACATACCTGTAAAGCTATAATTTCAAGGCTAAAGTGTAATCTCCTGGCTTATACGGGGACTTCTTTTTGGCAGTGTATTCCTCCTTTCTGAAACTGCAAGAGGAGTACTCTCAAGGGGCTTGCTGGCATCATAAAGGTAATAGAATATCATTTTTCTAATGAATAATTTTCCGATTGTTTTTCTTTGTGCCTTAGACAGATGCCTTCCTACCTTCTTTGGGCTTTCCTCTGTTACCTCAGGTAACACAGTCTGCCTGTGCTTGAATATTTCTCTATGTAGAAAAACCAAAACGGATTAAATTCTGCAATCCTCCGTAATCTGGCCTTCATATTATTATAATTCATGTGTTTGCTCTTAAAGACCGGGTGAAGCCAAGAAATACTTAAGGAATGTTTTGTTAGCTTTTGCTAATTATAATTTATGGTAAGAGTTCAGCAATATAAAAACAGCTACATAGTAACCACCAGCACAGCCACAGCATGTCCTGAAATACAGAGATGGCCATCGCCCAGCTGCTGGCGGAAGCCCCAGCAGCTACTTAAACCTGGTGTTTGATTATTTTATTATTTTTTTACTAAAATAGTAACAAATGGTCAAGCCAGAGACAAATGCAGGGAGATTTATTACTAGGTGGCCACTTGTCCGTTTAGGACTTTAAATCCTCAAACTGCCCATATCAGGACTTGAAGCAAAGACAATTTTCTCACTTACCACATTAAGCTGTAACTTACAGTTCCTCTGTCACGTGAGTTGTAGCTGGATTTTTGGTTTTATCCTCGTTAGTTTAGCAGCATGTCATGATTTTGGAAGAGAGCATGAGCCATATCATCATTTCCTTGCAGTCTGTGAGGGGTTGGAGCTCCTACCGAGTGCAGTGTCTTCCTGGGCCACTCCAAGGGAGGCAGCCATGCCACAACTGGTTGCACGATCAAAAGCTTTGGTTTCGGCTGTTGTCCCATTTTTCTTTGTTGCCCATGCATCCTTGTTAGTCTTGTGGGTCGATACTAACTCATCAGGAAATGAGGTATTTCTTCTCAAGAGCTCAGCTTTGCTCTATGGCCAACATGAAGGAGGGAACAAGATGGGACAGAACACAGAGACTAAATACTTCAGTTTTGCAACTGAACTCAAGTTTGGGGGGGATGTGCTATTGCCAGCAGTGTATGCTTCCACTCTGCAGCTGTACAAGGTTTACTGACTTAGATCAACTCTTATTTCAGATGAAAAGTGACTCTGGATATTCCACCATGGCTGAGCAGCAGAAGCAGGTAAAGGCTTCAGGTCTTCTTTTAAAGGAAGCATTACGTGTGTGCTTTGGAAGGCTGGATGTGTTGAATCATCTTCTAAGAGAACTGACAGACACATCCATGATCTGATCACTTCAGCACAATTAGGAGAACATCTCTTATCACTACAGCAACATTTTCCCCGCATTTTTTTCCCTTTCAGCCGACTGCAGCTACAGCACCAGCTGAGGAGGGGCCTGTTATCTTTGTTTGCGTGGCAAGAGACCACAACAGTTCCATGTAACCAGGAGCTGTGCCATCCATCTGCGCCCAGTCCTCAAAGCTGGCCTGCTATTTCCCGGCTGATGTGCCTCAGTCTCTTTACCTTGCAGGCAGCAACCCTGTTGTGTACTTAAGGAATCTGCCAACTTGTAGAAGCTCTTTAAAGGAAAGATCTTAACTGATCCATGGATCAGTGTTTGGAAACTGTGCTGGAGCTTGTTGGCATGAAGAGATACAGGGTGTTAGCACTTGGACTTGATGAACAAGATTTTTTTTCTACATAACTTCTCTGCTTCTCTTCTCACCTACAGCTCATGTAATTATATGGTCTGGGATTTATTCACATAATCACTTCATTATGTGCAATAAAGACACAGCCTCAAAACAAGACAGTTTCTAGCCAAAGGGCTTTTAAAATAGCTTTAGTGCCGACTTTTAGCTACACTCTCTGTCCTGTCTCAAAGCAGGGTGTGCACAGTGTCTGATGAGTATTAGGAATTATTAGCTTTTGAAGCTCTTTGAGTTCTTCAGCGGGAAGATGCTAAAGAATCTGACATACTATTTGGTCTAACTAAAAATTCTGACACTTGTAAAACCTCAGAGCTCTTCTTTGGTATGTTCATTCTTCATCCCCGGAGAAGCAAGGATTTATAGACTACAATTCTGTTAAAAAGCCCTATGAAAAGCTCTATGTGTTTTACAGCTTTTGTAACCTTTTTGTGTAAAGAATACATAGATGGTGGTTCAGAGTCTAAAGATTAAGAAAGTCTTACCATGTCAGCATACATGAGGCAGAACGTGGATGCAATTGGAAGTATGAGACTGCTAAGAGAGCAGATCTTCAGCCCAGAACCCTGCATGTGCTATCTGGAGCTGGAAGAGCTGCCTTTGGCCAGCCTCATGTTTGTAGTTCAGTACCCCCAGTGATAATGCTGCCAATTGATTGCATTGCTTCTGATATGGACCTAAAGGGTTCATGAACATCAAGCTGTAGGGCAAGAGTCCTTTAAATTACTTCCTCACCAGCTGCTAACTTGATTAAAAAAAAAAAAAAAGACAGGAGGAAATGGTTGTTTATTTTAATGAGAAAAGTTTCAGTGTTAATGAGCAAAGTTCTATCCTGGGACAGATAAATATTGCTGACAACTCCTGGGCAACTCTGTAGCTGTTACAGAATCTTAAAGAAGATCTTTGCACTGAAAGCCACGTAGAGAGGATTCCTCTATATTGCATTACCCTAAACACACCTGCATTCAGCATTTATTAGTGAGCTGTCTCTCTTGTTTGTCCTCTCTGACAGGAGACAAGCAAGACAGCAACTATGAATCACTCTATTTTTACTCTAGTCTGTTTGTGCAGCTCAGCAACATAGTAAAAAACAGGAAGGACATAGTAATGAACAAGACACTACCTGGTTATTACACTCTATTGTTTTAGAATACCTTTGATTTTTTTTGAAAACATTTATCCTGCAGATAAATATAATGCATATTCACCCAGGAAACTCAAACTAAGATTGCTGAACACCAGAACCAATTCCAACTTGGGCTACTCTAAAAGACAGTTAATTATACACATGTTGTATATTTGCTGAGCAAGTTGGGTTTGAATATTTAAATGCTCAAATATATTGAATACTGCTTTTTGAATATACTTATTCCTGGAATCAGAAGGTCTCTTGCAGTGATTTTGTATAGCTAAAATCCTCGCTGTGATGAGAGTCACATATTAATGTGCAGTTGTTCTGTACAGATGGGACATGGTACCTACTAGCCAAGTGGTACTCTCAGTACTAGAGCTGAGTTGTACCTGTGATGGCCTAAAGGCACAGCAAAGTGAATTGTGCAAGGAAAGGTAATATTCTGTATTAAACCTTTGTTATACATTGGGGAGTAGCGGGGTGGGAAGGCAAGCTGCTGGGCACGTGAGCCTGACTTCAGAACCGCTCTTCAAAGCAAAGAGGAAAGTTGAGAGGAATGGTTCTGGATTAGCTGGAGCTCTTAGATCATCTGAGCACAACAGTTCTTGACTACTGCTGGGAGAAAGCCTGCTGCATACCGGGAGGGAGAAAATACGCAGTGAGAGAGGTGGTGAGATGGAGCACCATTCCTTACCTCCAGGTCTGCCTTTCCTACTGCTCCAAATTATCCAGAAACTACTAATATAGTCCTCCAGGTTCCGAGAAGCGTGCCAAATGAGAACAAAGAGGGGAAAATCAGCAGTCCTTTCTCTCCCCTTGGTTATTCCAGAGAAATTCCACATCAGTGACACTTCAGGTCTCAGTAAGCACAGCAGATGGACGCATGTGTACTCCTCTCCTTCATTACACACAATATCCCATAACAGCTTTATTATTATGTTCTTTAGTTTGTAGAGAAACTAAATGGGCCATCCTAGGACTGCCTTTACCTCAAATACAAACAGTGCTAGAGTAGGACACAGCAGCACATGGTTACTCTTGTTGCTTGTTCACAGGAGGAGAAGCTCTGGGATGCCATAAAGATCTCTGCCTACGTCCTTGGCACAGGCGTGCTCATATTCACTGCCTTAGTGAACTCTCTTTCTTGGTAAGATTTTTCAAACCAAGGGGCTCGAGGAGAAACTTTTCTGTGGAGAGGGGAAAAAGTGGATGATGAAAAGATGGGCAACCAAGAACGCTTATTCCCACAGGTGCATGCAGGGTATCTGGGACACTTCAGGCCATTTCTGGCAAACAGCATGGCTTAAATTCTACGACCATTTTGAGGGAGATGAGTGGACAATCTTCCTCCTTGGTGAGTTTTAACAACTCTCTGCTGTAGGAGGAACCACCCATGTACTACATTTGAAAGAGGGACATGGATATCCCTTCCCAAACTCACTAATCCCTTCACTGAAAAAGCACATGTAGGCTTCAAAGCAAGCCAGCTGATCAGCCGTCCCGCATTTGGCCTGGTTCACCATTAGACCCCCCTAGACAGATTAAAAATGCGATCTTTTTGTTGCTGCTGAAATGGCTTCCCTGGGAAAATACTTTGCTCCTGAGAACCGAATGACCGGGTAGAACTAATTACTGGAAATTAAAGTAAAAATGAGTGAATTTTACTCTTGCTGTAGCACCTGTAAAACTCTTTTCTGTGATTAACAGCTGGTGAGCAGGCCTAGAAGGGACCTGGTAAGGTCTCAGGGTTCAACTCAGCCTTATTCCACTGGTATATAGAAACCACCCAGGACAGAGATCCACCCGCCTCCCAGAAAAGCCCTTTCTTTGCTCAGTTGCAGTAAATTTCAACCTATGAGACCTTTATCTGCTCCAAACTCCTTACTGTTCCCTAGGTCTTACCTGCATGTTGGAACTTACCCATAGTCCATTTTAAAGCATCTCAGGGCAGGGGATACATACCTGGCACATCTGGGTCTCAGCAAAGTCCTCTAGCTACTATGCCACTGTATTTTGTTCCCAGTTTTGCCATAGCTCTCAGTTTATTCACATAGCTCTGTCCTCTCTTCATGCCACAGGGGCTGCGTTGGTGCCTGGCCTGGCTTTCTGGAGCTTCAATGGAATCCTTATGGTGGCTGATGTAACAGGAAAGCCAACTTTCATTACTCGCTATCGCATCCAGTTGGGCAAGAATGATCCAGTAAGTATTTCTCACTCTGCCTCTTCTGCTGGCTAAACACTTTCTGCAGCCTCTTAGGCTAGGAGCAGGGAGAAGAACCTGTTATGCTTTTCTCTTGAAACCAGGTAGGACTGACGGAGAATCAAGCTGACTCTTGTATACCCACTGCAGAGAGGAACGTAGCCATCGTAATTAGGCTATTGACCAGATGTGGACTGACTACTTGTTAAAAAGTTAATCCCAAAACTAATATGGAAACTGCCTACAAATCTTAAAGCTGTTTATCCTTCCAGCTCCAAGCTGCATTGCTTCTGCCTTAACGTAAAGCCTTGACTTCTCTTTCGCAGGTGGACACGGAGAAATTGCGGCAAGCCATCTACACAGCGCTATGTAATCAGTTCTTTATCTCCTTTCCCATGCTTGTGCCCATGTTCCACGTCATGAAGTGGTGGGGCAACACCTTCAGCAAGGAATTACCCGCCTTCCAGTGGTTTCTTGTGGAGCTAAGCATCTTCACCTTAGTAGAGGAAATTCTCTTCTATTATACACACAGGTGAGATGAGCACAGGAACAGAACTCCGTGGTTTTTCTCCATACCTTTAAGCTTATACTGATCTCTTGCAACACCAATAGCCCTAGTCCTCTTCCACCAATCTTGTATTTATATGGGAAAACTTAACAGGTCTCCAACTCCACCCTTACAACATGAGGCTTTGGTGCTGCCAGTAACTACTGTAAGCGAAAGTGGGTAAAATTACAAAGGTGGAGCGGCTTAGAAGCTAAGGAAGAAACAAACCAGATAGCTCTACACAAAAGCTGTGACCCTGTGTTCTTTGAAAAGAGAAGAAAAGAACAGAACTGACTATCCTGAAAGAAAAAAGCTCAAGAGGTCAGCGACTGATCTCCCATTCCTTTGTACAGCACCTATGAATGAGGGCCTGGCTCCTGACACTGCAGGCTTTCTAAGCACTGGCATCGACATTACAGGAAAAAAATAAAGCAAGGAAGAAAAAAGCTTGCAAAAGACTGTGCAGAAGCAAGCTCAACATTCTCAAAGATATGTACATTTCCCTTTTGGACAAATGCACAGAAACAAGTTAAAAGCCATTTCTTACAAAGAACCCACAGAACCTAAAATTTTTACTCTCGTTGTTGTCAGTAGGAAAAGTCAAAACAGTGAAAATATAAAGCAAGTCTTCCCCTAAGGATTCCCACATTTGAGCAAATAAGTCATTTAAGGACTTTGACTTATGGGTTTTATCTGGACTTAAGTTTAACATCATCCTGTGGACACATCAGTTGATTGAGGGCTCAATACTAAAGAAGGAGAGAGAAGCCAGGAGCTCTTCATGCTTGTTTCCAGCTGCTCTGAAATCTTTATGTTAAAACGGGGACGTGGGGAAGTGCCCAGCAGAAATTGTATTATATTATTTCGTACGTTCCTTTCTTGTGGAGCTCAAAACCTGCCTTTCTCTGTTTTCTCTGCTTAGGCTTGTTCACCTCCCAGCCCTGTATAAGCACATTCACAAGAAGCACCATGAATGGACAGCCCCCATTGGTGTGGTCTCCATTTACGCTCATCCACTAGAACACATTGTAAGTGGATTCCCGCACGGTCACCCTCCAGTTTCTGCATGGAGTGTGATTTCCATGGGATGAGGAGGAGTGGGGAGAGAAGTAAAGTAAATGTGCCCTTATGCTTCCTTCTTGGGAAGAGGAAGCTGAGCCGCGTTGCCAAGAAGCTGGGCTGTGGAAGTGTTGCACTACCTGTTTATACTGGACTCCACGAGCTTTAGGAGCATAGATCCAGGGGTCTCCAACAGATAAGGAACTGAGTGGTGCATCCTTGAGCACAGAGAGGGCTGGGGGAGCACAGACAGTGCTTCCAGCACCAGATATGACACTTCAAACTCTGGGTTAATGCATGGATTCAGAATTGTGTTGTGATTTTCATGCTGGTGGCTTGGATCAGTGTTTGCAGGAGTGTCTCCCAGCACTGCACCAGCTGAGACTTCTCATGAAAACACTTAGCACTTATAAGTGCAATCTTCTGACAGTGGGATCTCCTGCTAACAGTAGTCCTGTGCTGCAGCACCAGCTCTGTGAGTCTCCCTGACAGCTGTTGGGCAGCAGAATCGTTTTTTTCTACTCAGGAGTCCAGCTAAGCCTTGCTGGTGTAGTAAGCTTAGTCTGGGCAGCAGCAGCCATTTGTGCCACTGGTAGGACACAACAAAGTGATCCAGCCGGAATCATCACATCGCTGCCCTGACTGCACGTGTCCCCAGGCCATGTCCTTTTACAGCTAGGTTTCCCAAGAGCAGCTTCAGAATCATTCCAAGATGAAGGTGAAGTTCAGACCTCTGACACCAAGGCGACTTGCTGGAATCATGCTGCCCTCACAGACCTGGTTTGATCTCGTGTCTAACTTCTATCTCAAGCTTAGGGAGCTTGGGCTGCGACTATGTTTTGCGATGTGTAAAACTCATCTCAGAGTAAATTATTTCTTTGATGACTATGGGATTTTAGTAAGGGGTTTGCAGGGAGATGTTCCCTTTATGCTGTTTGCACAAAACTAATGCTACGGCTCACCGAGGTGGAACAATTCAGCTCCTAGGGGAAAGTCTGTTTGTTGGACCGATTAATGAGATAGAGTTTGCTTCTCATTTCTAGATCTCCAACACCCTCCCTGTGATGACTGGCCCGATGATCATGGGGTCTCACATTGTTTCAATTGCAGCATGGTTCTCCCTTGCTCTTGTAACAACGAGCATTTCGCACTGCGGTTACCACCTGCCCCTCCTACCGTCGCCAGAGTTCCACGACTTCCACCACCTCAAGTACGTCCAGGCACTGCTCAGCTCCCCCTTCCCCTCCTGCCCATGCCCTGGCACCGCCGATGGGCAAAGCTCCTTTCTGAGGGTCAGGTTTGTTTGCGTAACTCCCATACAAGCAGAGAAGCCAATCCATCCAGTTCAGCCGATAGCAGGCTGGATGCCAGCAGTCCTTTCAGCAATTAAAGGGATTGGGATTTCAGAGGGCTCCAGCCCACTGCCCACGCAGCTGCCAGACACCGACGTCCACCCTCCTCCATCAGCTGACATGGAAACTTTCTCCAAAGCACAAACACCACAGCCGGGGCTGGGAGTTTCACGTTTCCTGAGATCAGAAGGGAAGAAAGCACTAGTGTCTGAAGCAGCAGGTATCACCTGGACCTTCCGCAGCACAAGCACAGGGTCACAGACAGCTCTCTGAATGGCTCTTCCTAGAAGTTTAGAAGACAGTGCTTGTGGTCTAGGACAAAGACAGAGCAAGGGCACGTCATGCTGCTGAAATGAACGTGCAGGGAGCGTCTCTGTCTGCCTCTATCCCATACACTGGGATTAGTAACACTGATCATATAACACCCTGCCTAAACAATCCCAATTAACCCTTCCCAGTAGAGATTCCCAGCCTCCTCCTTCTACAGTGGACAGCACAGAGTATCAGCAGGTTGTTCAGGGATACATACCACAGTAGCAGAAGAAGTGTTCCCATCTCCCAGATGCTCACTGAATTCATACACATGCTCCATCGAAGTTTGCCCCTCCTGCAGAAGCAGCCAGTGTGGCAGTTCTGTTGCCACCCAAATGCTGGGTGACACCCAAACCATGGTGCTAGTTATCAGTCATTTCCTCCAGAGCTCAACTCACCCCAGGACATGGACCACTGCAGAGCTGAGATGCTCTCTGGGTGGAAGAGCTCTGCTGGTGTCGCAGTGCTGGAAGCACGGCAGCTCCACATCCCAAGGCAGCTGGGTGTCGAGGAGCACACAGACACAGCTCTGAGGCTCTGTAGCTGCTCCTGCAGCTCTGAGCTGCCCGGGAGAGATGGCTGTTGTCAGGGTTCTGAAAGATGGCAATAGGAAGGGTGAGTAACCTCAGCAACTTCCAGTGATGGTCACTCTCTTTCTGGTTTCCAGGTTCAACCAGTGCTACGGCGTCCTGGGAGTGCTGGATTATCTGCATGGAACGGATAGAGTGTTCAGACAAAACAAAGCCTATGAGAGGCACAAGGTCCTCCTCAGCCTCACACCACTCTCAGAAAGCATCCCTGACGCACCCAAGAGAGCCGAGTGAACCCAGCAGCCTGCGGCTCTTGCACAGCCCAGGGACCAGCATAGCAAGAGACAATGATTTATGCCAAAAAGTATTTTAATTGGGAAACAAGTTATTGTTCACACGTAACGAAACCCGAAGTTGAACTTAAATATGCCGCTTGAAATGACTGCACTGTTGCTGTTATTTTCTACTTAAGGCACACACACACAAAAGGCTCTAGAAAGGTATTTTTATACAAAGTTTAGAGGGCTTTTTCCTTAATCACTTGCACTGCTCCTTGGTTCCAGCTACCTGCGCACAAGCCAGATCTGTTCTGGGCCTCGTGGCTTTGGGGAGTTCCTGGGAGTTCAGTTCTCGTCACTGAGGTTTTAACACTTCAGTTTTCAAAGGCCGTGCTTTGGCCTCTTTCAGCAGCATTCCATAGAACTACCAGCAAGATCACTGTAACTACATGGGATAGGATTAAACCCACTATTTTTCTGAGACTCAGAACAGCTGGGGTATGGGAGGCAACCCCATGGGAAGTCAGTGGGGGCCACGGCTTCAAACCACTCTCCCCTGCACACCCAACACAGGCCTGATTTCCCCTGAGCAGTTTTTCTTCATGCGAGAGGCGAGCACAGGTCTGAATTAAGGGCTGTCACATCCTCATCTCCACAAACTAATGTCTGCAAACAAAGCGAGTCTCCCCCCCTCANGTATTAAAAAGGAAAAAGCATAATTACCACAAATTACAAAGGACTAAAGCATTACTAGAATAATGAATCACATCAGCCTAGAAAGCAAGATACTCTGAATAATATTAATGTTATAATACAAGCTCTCATTCAAGTATTTTACATTTTTCTCTTTTCCTTTTATACGTGATGATGATCCTAGCACATGGGTCAAAGATTATGTCCTATCGACAGAAGATGGATCATGTACAGCGGGGCCATATTAACAAGATTTTCCTCCCAAGTGATACATGGTCTGTGATGAGTCATTTTTAAGTTTGTCTCTACGATAAATGCAGCTGAAGAAGGTTGCACACACTTTCTAGTTTTGGGAAACAGAAGGCTGAGGTTGGGGGACACAGGGTTTGAGAAGGGCCAGCACATCGAACCATCGCCCTGTTAGCTCTGGGTGAGCGAGCAGAGGGCCACCCTTGCTTGGGGGCAGCTCAGCGGGGGCTTGAGCCACAGATCCTAAAGTTTCCAACCCCAACGGGACTAGGACAGGCTGGGAGAGAAGGAAGAGGAGCGGGACTGCACCGGGGAGGCTCAAGGGACCCAGAGGTGCCAAGAACCTCCTCCTGTGAGCGGCACTGCAAGGATCAGGACAGCGCGAGGACCTGGAGGGGTGGCCCAAGCACGCCCCGGGGGGCTGACCAGTGCCCAGGGTGCTCCCGCTCCTCCAGAGCTTTCCCACCAAGGGATGTGCTTGTCACAGATACGTCGGTCCTATGTTCAAGTGTCTGCAGAAAGTGAAACTGTAAACTACTCAATGAAACGCTGCCCTCCAGCCACCCGCTCCGAGCCACCGAGATGAACATTTTCTTTACCGTAAAAAAAAAGAAAAATAAAATCATTCATCTATTACCTGCATTGGAAACTTTTTTTAAAAAAAAAGAAAATAAACCACAACCCAACAGAGTCAGTGAGGCATTTATCACCAAGTGTAGCAACCCTCTCTTAAAAACAGCCGAGCATCCATTTCAAAACAGTGACAAAGTGACATAACCAGTCTCAGAGGAGACAGGAGAAAAGAAGCATTGCAAACACAGCTTGCTACATTTACTGTTTTCCTTTTTTTTTTTCTTTTTTTTTTTTTTTTTTCCTTTTGATAAAATAACTGGAAAGGCATTAACAGCTAGAAGGCCCCCTCGGCACTGCCATGCGGAACGCGCGCGGACACGTGGCAGGATACTGAGGCGAACACATCATTTTGTTACAGTACAGTCGACCGGTCCCGAGCAAAGACGAGCAGTTGCCGAAACTCGAGGGACCCCAAGGGCTACAGTGACAAACTGCCATAGGGGTGCGAGGGGGGCAGCAGGAAGAGGGACAGACAGGCGAACGGAGCAGCAGAATTATTACTGGTTTCAAATTTCTTTTTTTTTTCCCGAAAATAAGTACGGCAAAGCAACAAAGCCTCCTCTGAAACGCACCTTCCACCTCAACTGCTGACCCCGGCCAGAGCTCTGTAGCCATCGCAACCGCCTGCACCCAGATGGGCTGGCACACAGGCCCCGGCAAGGAGCCCCGGCTGGAGCGACCTGGAACCTCCCGAGAGAGAGGGGAGATGGGGAGCACTCCCCCAGCTCTGCCTGCAGGTCCAACAGCCTCCCCCAGCCCTTTCGAAAGCAGCCGGGGCTCCCTCCGGCCAAGCCGGTGGCTGGGTGCCAGCCCTCACCAGCTGCAGAGCAGAGCAGCATCCACAGGAGCACGCATGCCTGACCGCTCAGACCACTACAGTTCAAATAAAACAAAAAAAAAAGCAGAAAACATGATTGTGGTGAAGCATCCAAGCTAAAAGCAAGGCCAAACTCCCTCCTCTGCAGGAAAGCAAGAGCCTCCTCAAAAGCAAACTCCCTCTCTGGACAGCTGTCCCTTTGGCTGGTGGTGGCACGAGCTGTGGGCGATGTCTTCTATACGCAGCAAGGAGCCAAGTGCCTCCAGAGACCTGACCCTGTGCGAGCCACAGCACTGGGAAAAGCTTTATCTTAGCCAGTCCCTCATCAGCCTGGGTTCTGCAACCCCAACCTCACCGTGGCCACCGCGCAGCACCAGGGTGCAGGACACTGCCCCGTAACCAGAGCACCAGCGCCCACACAATGACCGGTGGGCACCGTGTCCTGGTGCAGAGCAGAAGCCAATAGCCCCGTGTTCCCTCCGGCCGGAGAAAGACAGGTGGGAGCAAGCAACGGCTGCCCCAGGCTGTCACGTCTGTCTTGTCCATCCTTCCTTCGCTCCCTGGCTACGCTGCTGCCCGACAGACAGTGGAACAAGGCGCGCAGCTCCCAAATCCAGAGGGTGGCGGGGCCGCTGGGATCGCCCTTCTGACCCACCTTCCCTTGGAAAACGGGTGGTTTCCAGGTGGGGCCCTCAGCCACACTGATGTGACAAACCACTGACTCAGCAGAGGGGGGAAGAACTTTTCCATACCAAGACTAGCACCTCAGCCTGAGAGATTAACAAAATAATTTAAAATCAGTTCAGATTTTGGGAAATTCTCTGGGAAATGTCTTACCTCTTCTACCACCCAAGCAATCCACAGTCTGCTCCACAAGCTACAAGCTCCACAGCAGAAGCTCGTTCCTCCTTATTTCCTATTTAATTTGTTACTGAAACGCAGACAACTGGCTTCAAAAGAGAACATGCACCGACAAGAAGAGGACCGGGACACAGCAGCAAGGATCACCTGCAGCACATCCAGACCCGCTTCCTCTTGCGAACAACCAGCACCACATCTCTAATGTCCTCGATCAAACCCCGTTTCCAGCCTCTGAGGCTCCTCCTTCCCAAACCAGGAGCAAACCCCGCTGCACCCGTAACCTCAGAGATCTGACTCTGGCTCATGAGGGGAAATCCAGAGATAACAGTCACAGCCACAGCACTGTACAACCGGTTCTCGCCCGTCTGGCCCAGTTACCACCCTGCAACCCCAGAGCGCTGCTGCTGTAACAGAGCAAGCCAAAGGCTCAGGCAGGCTGGCACCCTGAAACTGGGCCTGCGAGCGGTACCAAGCCGAAGGGAGATGTGGCCAGGGCAGACACACCAGGGCAGGATGACACCACCAGGAAACAGTGAAGTAGCCGCTCCCCGGCCTCACTCAAACCCAGCTGTGCTTTCAACTCTAGCAGCAGTTCACTAAGCTGCTCCACACAGACCAGCCCATGTCACCCCCACCCCACCTGTTACAGCAGCATCTCCCACCCAGCATCAGTTGGGGAAGGTGATAACTGCAGCCAGGGCCTGGCGAGCATCCACAGCCGCCGCTGACTGATCAACAGCTTGCCCAAACTCGCCCTCTTGATCTCCACTCTCAGCTCCTGGCTGCTCTCATTGCCCAGCCCAACAGCTCTACGGGAACAGCCCTGGAGAGCTGAAAACTTCTCGCAGCTATGAGACACAGCGCTGGATCAACTGGATACTTTTGGAAAACGCTGGTTCGTTACCACCTTACGATCTTGCAGAGAGGGTAACGCAATTTGCTGCACCTCGGAGTAGCCCATCACGGTGCCCGCCCCACATCGTGCACAGGAGGATGCTTTGCAGCTCACAAGGATGGGGTGCCGGAGCCACGACCAAGCCAGCTGCAAAGCAGGTATCCCGACCTGGGAGACAGAGCACAGCGGCAGCAGGGTGAGCAGCTCTGGCTGACAAGGAGCTGCTACGTTTACAGTGCAAGCATGACTTGCCAGTGCTGCTTTTGGGCCCCAGGAGCAGATCTCACCCCTCTGACACATGCTCCCTGTGAGGGAACGCCGCTCACGAGCACGGGGAAGGTCAGCCTGCCAAAGGCCAGAGTAAAAGCAGAGCAAACAGCACAGCAGCTCTGCAGTCATTGCCTTGCCTCAGCCAAGCGAGCAGCATGGTGTTATCTCAGCCCCTGGAGACACACAGGGACGCTGCCCTGAGCGGACTTCACACAGCTGCCTGCAAAAGACACGACACACAAGGAAGCCCAGGTGAGAGCCCTCCTTTGCTGGGCAGGTCTCCCACACACCCAGCACAAGTCTCACCAGCAGCCCCAGGGCTAGTGATGGCTGCGGGAGACAAGAGCTCCTGGGGCCACGTCCTTCCCTTGCCAGGCTGCAGCGTTAAGTGGCACCAGGGACACACCAGCTCTCCCGCTCGCTCACAGCAAAGACCAGTCCCTCCAGCTGCTGTGGTGATCTCCCTGCTCACCACCCAGCCACACTGGAGGCGCAGACTGAAGCAGACCAACCTCCCGCCGCAGCCTGCCCAGAAAGGGCACAGGGGTCTGAGCGAGGCCGTAAGCACGTACAGTCGCTGTCGCAGGGAGGATGCTACAATGGTACATACACAACAGAGCGGCTTCGACTACTTCGTGAGCACGAGTCTTGGATTTGACTGCCCTCAGCACCTTCCCCCCCTGAGAATCAGGGCTGGCAGAAGGTCTCCACAATGGGGGGAGGCATCCGAGCGAGCTGCGGGGTCAGAGGAAAGGCCGCAGGGAAGATCAGCTCGGCAGCAATGCCGTGAGGAGTCTCTGGGCCGGAGGGGCTGAGAGCCCAGCGTGCCCCAGGGTGCAGGAAGCCAGTGACCCTCCCCGGTCCAGCTCCACCATAAGGCAACTTTTTTTTTTTTTTNATTTCCAAGGAAGAAAGCAAAGGAAGATGTGTCTTTTTCTCAAGAGTTTTTTTTCCTTTTTTTTGTTGTTGTTTTAGAGATTTTGTTGTTGTTGTTTCATTTTTCCAAGGGTAAAAGGAAAACCTCCTTTGGCAAAGTCCTGTCTTTGCATGCAATGGGCATTCCTGGGGCAGCGGGTGCACCGTCCACACAGGCTCGAGTCTAGGTGCCTGCTGGCCTCCCACCAGCCGTCCTCGCAGGAAGGAGTCAGAACAAGCCTATCCTTGGCAAAGGTCCTTTGGTTGACTTCCAAATTGTCCGTGAAGGAAGGGAGAGGCGCGTGGAGGGAGAGAGCCAGATCCTTGGGAAGGTTGGAGGTGAAGACGCCAAGGAGGAGGAGGGACCAGGAGGACGAACAGGGTGATGCTGCTCCTGTCGCAGCGGTCGGTGTCAAGAGAGGCACCGCCATACGTGGAATGGGAGACGTCAGCCAGGTCATGGAGATCAGAGGCTCCGCAGCATCGCGATGCGCTGCGGCTTCGGTCCCCCAGCGGGGAACCTCGCTCCTCCGAGCTTCCTGAGCGGGCTGCCCTGCGATCCGAGGGGGGACACAGAGGGGAGTTGTTGGGACTGCACAGAGCAGACTTGTTTTGGTAAATCCAGACGAACTTCTAGCAATAATTTAAAACTTGATATATATATATAATAATAAAAAAATCTCCCCTTTCCAACCCAGCCAGAACATATTTTTTTTGTTGTTTGAAGAGACACTGAGACATGAGCGTGTGCACAGGAGGGGAGGGAAAGCAAAGGGTGGGTCTGCTGGGAGCAGGTCTGGCTCTGGTCAGGGTTGTAATAGCAAAATGGTGTTTTAGATGCAGATCGTCTTTGCTTTCCAGCCCCAAGAGAAAAGAAAAATTGTGTGCGTTGAAATTTCTCCCGAGCAGCCTATTCCTGGGCACCCACCTTCCAGCTCCCTTCCTGTCCCACGCCCTCATGTCTCCCCTTCTCCGAGCCAGTCCCCCACCAACCCACCCCATTCCCCAGCAGGAAGCAGACGCTGCAGCCTCTCTACTTCCCCAGTGTCTGCGATTCTGCAGCTGACGGGGCAGGGGATTGCTGGCTCAGGTTTTTGGCATCCTCTTGTGCAGGCTGGCTGGGTGAGGCGTGGGCTTGGCTGGATGGGCACTGGCTGACCGTTTTGCTGGAAGACTGGGATGGATAGCGCTTCCTGCCATCTCCCCCCGACGTCGTTGGGTATCTCTTGTGTCCACCTTCCTCTCCCATGGGTGGCTGGAAAAGAAGCACCCCAGTAAGGCACACACGTACTCGCCCCAAACACGCAGCTACCCTCTTCTCCAGTTCTACCCCTGCCAGATCTGCTGACA
>WEIS01052499.1:0-12758 GCA_013389965.1 Todus mexicanus
TGAAAAATGATGCTGACATGTTCCCTGAGGCTGGCAGATAGTTGTACGAAAATTAGGGCAACTGGATATGCCCTGAGGAGTTGTGCACAAGCAAATCAGGCATCCCCAGGGAGCAATCCATCCGGTAGCCCTATATTTCACTGTTGGTGTTGATCTCCTCCCACCTGCTGGATGACAGAGAGAGAGAAAATAATCTGCAGAAAGTTCTTACAGCATCAGAACAACTCCTCTGCCATTTTTGTTCATGCTGATATCTGGGTATCCAAAGGTAATACTTTTTTTTTTTTTTTTTTTTTAAAGTATAGGTTACCAGGCTGAGTAACAAGAAAAAAAATTCACTGATAGGAGCTAACTGAGAGGAGTTTCTCTGTGACACTGAATAATTTCCAACAATCTTATCTGGAAGCAACCTCCACCAGTTAGTCCTTATTCAGACCGGAGAGCTGGCTGAGCACACAGTCCTTTAGCTCTATCATCTGAGGCAAATGTAATAGCTCAGCAGAGCTGTCTGCCATCCACACAGAGCAGGGGGTCACAGCGTGCACTGATGGATGCTTCATACCTGCACCTTGAATGCCATTGAGTTTGAAAGACCAAAACATGCTGGAATTATCTCAACAGATTTCATTCTGTGCCTCCAGGGCTTTATGGGCACTGGGATCTGAAAAACTAGGCTTTGCTCGATATTACATTTCAGGACCAAGACCAATAAAATTTACTGTGGCTCTAATATCCACCCAGACTTGCAGCCTGAAGTTTACCTCAGCAAAGTGATATTTTGAGGTTGCTTTATATTTACCTAGAGTGATTGGAATGTCATATAGTGGAGTTTTTCCTTTAAAATAGGCACCAAACCCATTTCAAGAAGGTGGCTTTTTTGTGTGTTTTTTGGGTTGTTTTTTTTCTCACTTTAAAAGATAGGAAGACTTCTTTTAAAGAATGTGAACACATTATGGAATTCTATATAACCATAAAATCAGAACTCAAAGAAAATAGACTTGAGATCATCATACAGTCTTCATTATTGTGAACAATGTTGTAAAGGGGAGTATGTTTGTGGGATAGAAATTAGGTCAAACTTTCAGGGATAGTAAGTGAAACAGCTTGGAAAATGTATTCTCGAAAGAAAAATAGCTTGGCCTTGTGACTCTATATATCTTCAGATGGCTTCAGATAAGAAAATTCCCTTGAATCCAGGGACTTTCCTGTAAGGTGAGGAAAAATTTTATAGTAGCATAAAAAAAAAGACCAAATGCAAAACCACATTAGTGAAAAATCATCATTAACCATTGGCATTTATGGTGGGCAGAGCTGTATGTGTCATCTTGTTTATTTTTCATTCTGGGGAAGTACATGGTTCTTGATGCTTTCTGCAAGTGATTCTCCAGGCCTGCATTTAAAAATAAAGCAACCAAACCAACCAACCAACCAACCAAGCCAGCCCCTTACATTCAGATGGTCACAGTTTTATGTTTTTAAGGTTTCAGTGTAAAGTCTTTTATTACTTCCTCTTCAATGTTTGTGTGTCTGTTTAGATGTTCACGAACAGTTCCTACCAATGGATCAAATACGCAGTCCTATAACTGATGTTGGAAATTTTATCACCAGAAAATACACTAATGTTGCTGTGAGACATGAAACTACAGCTATGTGAGATACAGGGTCAGGTATGCCAAGACCTTAATTCTTTTTGGTGACTTGTCTGGTCTTCAGTAGAGCTACTTTTGGTACTGAAGTTCTTGGAAGGTTTTGGAAGTGTTGATGCAAATGCAGAATATGGCTTGTTTGTATGTCTGAGAATTGCTTTATTTCATATGTGCTCACTGTTGTCCCAGTGAGTAAATGATGCGCATTCTTCTCTCCAGCTGACTGTCAAACTGGAATGAATTATACCACCTGACCACTTATAGACAAGTTTTATGTTTAGCATGCACTATTTATGTTGAATTTATGACACTGCTGAATTTTCCAGAACTTCTTAGAGCAGTTTTGTGTGCTTACACCAGGCTACGTTTGGTTAATAGTCTTGAGTGTGACTTCTATTCATGCAGAGTTGCTCAGGTTTAACATACAGGACTACTTTACACTTCAAAAAAAGAAAAAAAAAAGTTTTGAACTGCACTGGGCTTGATATGAAATGTCCCCCTCCTCTGTAGTCCCAGAACAGAAAGAGCTTGGCATTCTGCAAGTGGTACAAAGTGGTATTGTTAAGCAGAAGCTAATTAGGATGGGATTTCATGTTGCTAAGAGCTAAGTCTTTGGTATGCAACAGAGCCAAACAGCAAGGGCAAAGTGTAGCTATTTAAGGCTGAAGTTTGCTGTTTAAAGAAAAATGTTCATCCTTGCCCAAACATTAGCGCAGTCAGGAGAGTGTTTTTGTACCAATGACAAGATAATGGGCTGTCACGATTCCACCCATTCAGTCCAGATCAAATGTGCTCAGGATATAAGCCAAGAGATTATTTTTTCCAACCTGCCATCATCAAAAGCACCATCTGTGATCGACTTTGTGATAATGGAATAAATAGCTACTGGAAATTCAGGGCAGTTCCCAGACATTTTGCTCTCTGGTAGGAATGAATACAAGCTTACAGGAGTAGCTGGTATCCAAAACCTGCTGTGTCTTCTGCAGAGGCTGAAAGACATGACCCAGTCACAAACCTATGTGAGTATAACCTCTTGAAAGCAGTGGGATTTTACCCAATCCTGTGCAGGAAAATTGGTGGAGGATGTCCTGAATCTTCTCTACTTTTATGCCTTCATGCCTACAGTTCTAAGAGTATTTTTTAATGACAGCAGGTTTACCTTAAATATAACTTCAGTCAATCTAAGATCAGATAGTAAACTATGGACACTGATTTCATACAAGACTACAGAAATCTGGAATCAGCATTCTGCATTTCTTCATGGCTACAGAGTGCTTTGCAGAGGGAATGTAAAGCTAGCAGTATGGGCTCAAAAGCTCTTCTAGATTTAAAAGCAAAAGTAATGCTTTCTTGCAGTAATGGTGGCATTACTTTTGCTCATTAGAAGAATCACATTATAATGTCAATCCAGCAGAAAAATATTTTGTTAAAGCTCTTAATTTACAAAAGGTTTAATATAAGGCTTTTGATTTCTGTGATTTCTTCTTAGAAGCTAAATAATCCTTGGGCAAACACAAATAGTAACAACTCTGAAGTTAATTTGTCCTTAGAAGAAGAAATGAAGGCTGAGAGGAGACAAGTGTCTTATATAGATATATCAGGCTTGAATTTTGCCCTGTTGTGGGAGTGGGTCCGGCTTTAATAAAAATTAGAAAAAAAGTCTTAAGGTGCTTGGTAGCTTTGCACCAAAGAGAAAGCTGGTTCTTTGAACTAATGCCTGAGCTGAACATAGCTAAGGTATGTAACCCTTGCCCTAGGAACACCTTCTCCTACTCTCCTGCACAGTCCCATATGTTTGGCTGGTAAAACATCCAATGCTTATCTGCTCTCAGGTGCCCATTGTGTCAGGATTATATGGTAGCTGAGTCTCAGCACCCCACCAACACAGAGTCCATAACAAATCTATTGCCGTTCATATCCCTTTCCCCTCTGACTCCTCAGAGTTGTACCATCACTGTGTTCTCTAGAGATAGCACGGGTGTAGCTCACATTTGTTTGATCCAAGGTTTCTATTTATTTCAGCTGAAGAAAAATCTCTATCACCTGTAATTTGCAGGGGGCCTAAATGGTGCAGTTACACAGTTGTCTTTGTCTGTCAGAGGGAAGCAACTGACTTTCCCACTAAGTTTGTTTTCCTGGTAAGACAGAACTTGCTAAACTGTGAAGAGATGAATTGAGAATCGCTCAGTGTTTTGGCCAGTGGCTGAACACAATGCCAAGGAAGCACAAGGGCTCACCTTGTGCATCCTTCCCTTTGGAAGACAGCTTGGGTTTTTTTGCTTATGAGGCCACTAGGCTGGATGTGATGAAGTGTTGGGTGGTGGAACTTTTCTGTTCAAAATCAGGCCTCCATAGGGTTTTGTGCTGTGAAATTTTTCCAAAAATATTACCAAATAAATCTTTCATGCTCGTAGGAATTTGAAAAACCAATTTAAAAGAGCGTGAGTTTGTGATGTTATGTTTTAGAAGGCAGTTTAAAAGAGTGTGAATTTGTGATTTTATGTTTTAGAAGCATTGCAGAAAGTTTTATGGGCGCAGCTATCACGGCTGAGGCTGGCACCTACCCTGCCAGAAGGCATATCCCACTGACTCTCCACCCACCTGTCCTGTTTATCCTGGAGAAGAGGAGGCTCAGGGGGGACCTTACCACTCTCTACAACTACCTGAAGGGAAGTTGTAGACAGGAGGGGGATGGGCTCTTCTCTCAGGCGATTTGTGACAGGACAAGAGGGCACAGCCTGAAGCTGCACCAGGGGAGGTACAGGTTGGACATTCGGAGGCACTTCCTCACAGAAAGGGTTATTAAATACTGGAATGGGCTGCCCAGGGAGGTGGTGGAGTCACCGTCCCCGGAGGTGTTTAAGGCCAGACTGGATGTCACACTTAGTGGCAGGGTTTAGCTGAGTGGTGGTGGTAGGTCATAGGCTGGACTCGATGATCTCAGAGGTCTTTTCCAGCCTTAATTATTCTATGATTCTATATACAGCCCATTTTCCCGTCGGAAACTGCACACACAGACTAAAGCATCGCCCCATACTCAGCACACCCGTTTCGGGTGGGTTTCCTCCACACATCGAAGCCTCGGGTGACACAGGCCGCGTCGAGCCCGGCCGCAGTGCCGCCGGCGGCCGCCTAGTGGCGGCAGAGCCCAGCCCGGGGGGCCGGCCCCGCCGGGGCTCCGCGCTTCTCTCCGCCTTCCCCCTTCCTTCACCATATTCCCGTCATTTTATGGAACACATGTGCTGCCGGCACCTATAGGCACTATGCGGTTATACAGGCCATATGCATACCTGTGCATGGGTAGGTACGTTGTTAAATATATATGCGTACATAAATGTATATCGTATTTTATAGTAACTACAAATGTAAAGGCACTTCTGACCAAACGAAAACCCCAAAGGGAAAGGTTGAATTGAAATACACCAATTTAAATACCGAGATGTATTGGGTTTGGCTGGGCAGGAGTTAGTGTCCCCATAGCTTGATAAGACACCGGTGTTGTGACTGCTGCTGAGCAGGGCTGGCACAGCACCAGGGNAGAGAAAGCCCTTGCCGGTGGGACAGCTCCTACAGAAGCATAGAAGGTTTTGGGTTAGAATGGACTTAAAGATTGTATAGTTCCAACTCTCCTGCCACAGGCAGGACACTTCCCACTAGACCAGGTTGCTCAAAGCCCCGTCCAACTTGATCTTGAACACATCCAGTGATGAAGCATCATTCATAGCTTCCCTGAGCAACCTGTTCCAGTGTCTCACTGCCCCCGTAGTGAAGAATTTCTTCCTAATTTCTAATTTAAATCTCCCCTCTTCCAGTTTGAAGCCATTACCCCCATCCTATTACTACAATCCCTTGTAAAACATCCCTCTCCAACTTTCTTGTGGGCCCCATGACTTACTTTGCCCATGACTTCCTAGAGACAGTGATGCTGCAGCCAGGACAATGCGCTAAAGTCCCTCCAGGGCAGAGGGTACTGGGGTGCCTTCTCATACCATCGGTAGCTCCCCAGCTGAGTTTCCCATACTTCCGGTCTTCCTCCTCCCTGTGCTCCAGACAAAAATCCCCAGAGTTGCATTCACTCACTGTCACCACCATCATGGTGCCAAGTACAAATCCCCTCCTCCTGCTCCTCCATTTCCAGAATGGCTGGAAAAGTTGTGCTTTCCAGCTGACTGAGCATTTAAAAGCTGAGTTCTGACCTCCTACTGTGTGCAATTAACACTAATTAAACAAATAATTAAAAATTACCCATGACATCCTTTGCAGAAGGTCCTAATTCAGCTTTGTGTTGGAGCTGCTCGAGCTGTTTTAATTAGCAGTCTGATTAGTGATGTTCTGTGTCCTGGCCTGGGTTTCTGAGGGTGCAAGGAGACAGAACATCTCCACGCCAGGACTGAGGTTACAGGGCTGCCCTATGGCAGGGCAGGCAATCACTGACAGAACAGGCCAGGCAGTGACCTCAACTTCAGGTTTTTTGCCTCAGGCGGTTCATAGAGTGAAAGACCAGTTCTAGATCAATCCCCGAGCCCCACAGGGAGTGCTCATTGATAAAAAAAATTAATTTTTTTTTTTTAAAAAATAAAGATGGCTTTTTCAAAATTGGCACCTTTTTTCTGGGCACCCTGTTGCAGGCACCCTGAGGCTGGTTTTCAGAGATACCCAATCCTTGAATTTTACGGCACCTTTGAAACTGAGCCAAGAACATTTTGCCCAGAAGTGGAGGCACACAAAGTCAGATTTCCTTTTTGAAATGTTTGTTGGCTTCTGTTTGAAAGCCATTTTATTCTTAATAAATTTTACCCCTCTTCTCCTCCAGGATTTTCTGGAAATCTTAAACTGTATCACAAAAATTATGCAGAAAAAAAAAAAGCGCCACCCCTCCACCCATTCCTTCCACATCCTTTCATCCTGGTAGCTGTGCTCTGGCAATTGTTGCTGCGTGCAAGAAGGTGAGTGGGTATCAGGCAGGCACCTCCAAACTGCGTGGGGAAGAGTGTGCTGAATGGAGATTACTGCTTTTGTAATGGAGAAGTGGGCAGCGTGAAACCTTGGTGACACGATGCTGTGGTGGTAAGACTGTGAATTTGTTTCTTGCACACGGATATTTTCCCTCTGTGACCAAGATGAAAAGTTTGACATTTTGTCCCTGTGCTTTCAGATGTGACAGAAAAGAGGGCAGTGTGCATGTTTTCTCTGGATGTCCTACCTTTGTGGGTATGCTTGCATGCTGGGCACATCCCAGGCTCCTCATCAGTGCTTCCCACTAACTCCATCCTGTCAAAGTACTATCAGACGCTGCTTGCTTAGGCTGCCTGCTGAAATCATTTGCCAGTGCTGTCCATTAAAATCAGTTAGTGATATCATCTGAACCTGCCTATGGCAGCTTGTAATACCCACAAGTGGGAGTTCCTGCTTTGAGCTGCTACTAGCCCTTTGGGAATGCTATAGCAATGCTTTCCTTGCCAACTCGGGGTGGGGGGCAAGCAGGGTTATCCTCCTCTCCCCAGACATAGGCACTATCACATCCTATTATTTGTCTTCTGAAAGAGATCTATGCTTTTTTGCTATTTCTGTGGATCACCATAGAAACCGGCAGGAACAGAGCCATGCCAGAAAAGCTCAGCAACCACTGTTCTCAGAGTACTTTGTCTGGGGATCTCACTTGCAGCGAGACAAAGCCCTCTCCAAGCCCGCTTGCCTGCAGGTGACTGCTCCTGGGAGAAGAAGGCAGAGGGATCTCCATGGGGGCTCTCGACATGTTCACCCCCAAGGTGGGGGTGAAATAATTCCTCCCTTTACGCAATGCCGTGACAAGCCTGAAAGATCTCAGAGCAGACATCTCAAATATCAGGGGACTGTGTGCCTGGCTCCAGTATGAGACCAGGAAAGGAGCCAAAAACCTCTCCAAGCTAACATAGCCTCCCTCCTGCACTCCCATGGGGGACAGCCTGCTCACTGGTTCCAGCAACAGAGGCTCTGCGAGTAAGAATCCTACAACAGGGATTCATGTTCTTCTCCACACCCCATCCTGATATCTGGCAGCTGTAGGCATGACTTCAGTGCAAGGCTGGGAAGGCAGCCAAAACGCTTCCCACACACCAGACCATCTCTTACTAGAGTCTTCCCTCCCTCACTCCCAGCCAGTGCAGGCCACCCTACTGGTTGCACAGACGCAGGGATCCTCCATCAGAGCACGGTGTTCTGTGCAGCCTCTCCGGCTCTGACCTACCTGAGAGCTACCTTAGATGCCCATGCCAAAGTTCTCAGATCAGCACCCAAACAGAGGATAAGGTGGAACCTACTTTACTCTTTACTGAAAGTATTGATTTAACAATTCTGGAAATTAAATTTCCCTGCAGCTCTGCCATAAGGGACAAGGACAACCCCTTCTCCTGGTCTACCCAAACCTCTTCCATCCAACAACACTTTGCACAGCTCTAGCAGGGATCAGACAGGAGTTCGCTCCTCGTGATCCCTTGTGGTCTGAGGTTTTTTTCTGAGAAGCTGTTTGCAGTGATGGGTGGATGCAAAACTATAATCAACACTAGCAGTAACAGAGGTCCATGCTATATCATGGAGCTCCTCTGGCAAGCTGCAGCACACACAATTGCCTCCTTAATGCTCACTCCCAGTAAACATATCCTTCAAGACAGCTGATGTTTAAGAACTGGGCTGACATGACCAGTCTGCCCATATAACTGTCACTACTGCTGCTTGTCAGAGGGTAGCAGGGGGTTTTTTTGTATTATTTGTCTTGAATTCAAACGAGTAATCTACAACCTGTTCCCTGCTCCCTACACGGTTTGTGTCTCTTTCCCTGGTGCAGCTGTTTGCACTGTGCTTCCAGAACCAGCTCTGTAGCCTGGCATTTCACAGCAAACCTGGGGAAGCAAAATGACTGCAGGCTGGTGCCTTCTTTACCCTCAGTTACTCTCCTGGGAGGCCAGACCTGCTACTTCCTATTCAAGGAGAGGTCAAGGGATAGGGACTCTCTTGCAGCAAAACTGTGCCCATCCCTCACAACACTGGGGCTGCAGGAGGAGCAGGTCCAACTATCCATGGCTCTTCCTTGTTCCTTCAAGCACTTAGTCCCAGCTCCAACCCCACTCTTTCTATGCCTCCTTTTCCTCAGCAGGAGCAGTGATGCCTCCAGTCCTTAGAGCAGCAAAATTCAGTTTTGAAGTGCTGTTGAGCCAGCTCTGTCTGCATAGTTGCATCCCCACACAGGGATGGCCAGATAGCCTAAAGAAGACAGGCAAAGAACTGAAAAGGAACAGGCACCTAGGGACGAGATCTCCCATTTGGTCAGTCCAGCAGGGACAAGCAGGACACAGGCAGAGATGAAGCTGGCTGTTAAGACACTGTCACCTGAAGAGATTTATCCAACAACTCCCAGAGGAAGTGAAAGGATTGATATTCCTGGTCGTCCCTCGGTTGATACATAGACATTTTACCAGTATATTTTCACTTGTATTTTTATTGTGATCTTTTCTTAACCTCAAGTTTTGGTAACACCTAGTACATGCAGGCGATCCAGGCCTTCTCAGCCTTGAATTGTTTTAAGGCCTTAGATAAGGTGAGACAACTCATGGAAAGAGATCTCAGCCCTGATTTTAAGCCCCAGGCACAATACAAAGAACCAAACATCTGACAATTTTTGTGTATCCAGACTGCATAATCCCACCCAGCATAGTTTTGCCATAACCACCTAGAGAGTTTCAGTTGGCAACCTCATGCATTTTGAAAACCTTGTGTATTCACACTGTATAATCAGTCTCATAAACCAGGGCCAAGGATGGATGAACTAACTCCATGGCCATGTATTGGCAAAGGAAACCATTAACATAAGACTGCTGGATATGTATGTCTATTTGATGAATATGTATTTTTGGTTTTTATATAATTTGATGCATTTTGCTAATTCGTTGGAGCACTCATGGGGGAGTGATCCCCAGTGCTGCTCAGAACTGCAATAAAGAATGCCTGCTTAATAACAACTCTGTTGTTATTGGGTTTTTATCTTCGAATCCTTACCTAGCCTCCCACCTTGGTGAGGAGTGCTAGAAAGCAAGGAGGTTTGGAAGCTCCAACTTTGTAGCAGAAGGGACTCCAGTTGCCTACAGTCTTTATATTGTGTGTGAGCCTGTATTAATTGTTACTCACAGTAATCAAGGAATTGTAATAAATAACTAGAAGCAACACGATTTGTGGCTCCCTAATAGGTATTTCAGAGGGCAAAAGGCAGCTTTGTGCTTTAGAATCCCCTCCTGAACTGAGGCTGACCAAAGACAAAGTGGGGCGAGGATGCTCCCCATCCTATTCCTGACTGCTTTCAGCCACACCATGTGACCACAATATTTCTTAATCTGAACTTTATGAGGCATTTTTATTAATTGTTTAAAGGCACTGGTCAAGTTCTCTAATTTGCACCTTAGCAAAGCCAACAGGGTTGAATCACTAACTGAAATGTCAGCCTGGCCTCATGTTTTTCCCAGGCAATGAAGCTTGACTGCAAGGACATTCCTCAGCCACTGAACTTTATACGAAGTACCTCCCCAAGAATTGCCTGCACACACCTTGCTTTAACCCCTGGAGGCCCAGAGCCACATCAACACTCACACACCTATGTACTGCCATTTCTTTAAGGCAATTATTGTACAAAGCTGTGCCTCGTTACACCTCCTGTCACTTCCATTAAATTATTTAACAAAAATATTATTTTTTACAAAATAATTTAAAATGTGGCTTCAGTTAAATAATGCAAATAGAAAAACAGTTTTGACTTCAGAGGGAGAAGGTTTTAAGGACAGCCAGTAGTATCTCACAGTTCCCAAGTGATTTCCCTTGGCCGTTATCTTTAACACATCTGCCAAGCACTCTATGTCTGGTCTGTTACAATTTGCAGACAAATCATTCATGGAAAAAAACCAAACTATAAACAGCAAATATCTTACTGACAAAACAAACTCTCTGGCAGATCCTAGCTTGACGCTGTTAGACTACTGTTATCACAACGTCAGGACAGGCTGCACAGGCTGCTTTGTTAAGAGCATCATATCCAAGATACCTAAATAGAGGGACAAAAAAGATAAATGAGAACAAGGTGTCAAGATGAAAGCAGAAGAAAATCTCTCCCTAGTAAGCAAAGTTGTCATAGTTCTGCAGGTGGGAGAGAGTGTTACATTCCAGACACAATGCTGCTGTAAACTTACCAAAGGGGCAAGGACACCAGCCAGACCAAATCCATGAGTCAGAGCCTCATTGGAGGCTCAGTCCTATGGGAGAAAAAAGCTTGCACAAAAAGAAGATGGTACCTTGAAACATCTGTTTGAAGTACTTGGTTCTCTCCACAGGGAACTTAGGCTTCATATCATACTTCTCTAAATTCTGTTCTAATCAGCTTTGCTTCTGTTCTAATCAGCAATGACAAGTTCACACAGCAGCAAATAAGAGACTGGCAGCTGTGGATCACCTCACTGCATAAACCAGTTGCTTGTGGGAGGACCCTGTGGGAGGACCAGGAAACCATTGCCTTCTGGTACTTTGTCAGCTGGTTTTGATTGTGTTACGGTCATCTTATCACACTTCACATGCAGGACATAAAGACACTCGTGTGCTATTCAAGCCAGAACTTGAGTGAGAGTTTCTGGTTTTGTGTATACAGTCTTGACTGGCACAGAGCAAAACTCCCAGTTTCTTTAGGGAGTCCTCCCAGGAGTAACTCCAGTGTTATTTTCACTGTTAGTAACTCATGCCTTATTTTGTTTCTGGATCTCTCCAATTTCAGCCTCCAAGCACCAGGTTGCATCAGGTCTTTTTCTGCTAGATTAAGAAGCTATCATTAAATTAGTCTGTGACAAAAACTTCAGCTTTCTCTTCTGTAAAATACACAGATTTAACATCTCTCACAATAATTAATGTTTTCTAGTGCTTGTATTCTCATAGGTTTATCTAGATCATATATTAGACATCTGGATCTTAAAAAGTAAATTTGGGATTGTTACCAGCATGCTTGTGTGTGCCTGCTAAACTCCTGTTCCAGAGGGGAGAAGAAAGGAGGATGGCATGTGGGTGTCTTCATGCTGAAAGAAGGAAAGCAGCCCTTGTAAATATATTTGTTTTGTGTGATCTTTCTGCATCAGTCATTGGCTGGTATGTAGCCAAGGTTCCCACATACCACAGCATGCGTTTTTCTTAGTCCACAAGCTACAGTGGAAACTGCTGTGCAAGTGACACCACACATCATGTATCTCACAGGTAAGTTGTATCAACCCCAGATGATGCAGGGAACTGCAATGTCCACAGAGACTGAAAATGTGACTGCTTATTTGGATAATGAGGAACAGATTCCACAGTCTGCCTGTAGTCACTTCAGTGTCCAAATCTTGACCTTATGTTTTTAGATGTATTTCTATATTTCAACCATTTAATCACATCAGTCTTTTTATTTGTGCATAGTAAGTGATCTGCTATCCATTGTTTCTCTGCCGAGACACCAGTGAAAGCATGCTATCAATGTGAAGAAAGAGTTTACAACAGTTTAATGAACAGCAGATCTCAGACCAGGCAGCATCTGTGAAACAGATAACCACACTTCAGATCTTGTTTAACCATGTGTAGGGAATAGAGTTGCTTACAGTACGAGGAGATAATTTTGTTCAGTTATCCTACCTGCTTTCTTCAGATTGTTGTGAGCCTGTTTATTTCAGACTGCTCTGTTTTGTGTGAGTAGTCTCAACAAGAGCCAAAGCAGCATAGTTTCAGAGCATTCATGGATCTCTCATAATCATTCAAGACATCATCTTTTTTGGTGCATCCCTTCTCCAACAAGCCACACTCACTTTTTCAAGCAGGTGTGACCACCTTTTGTGGTGGCAAAGCAGGCCATATGAAAGGCAGATGCAAATTGACCAGAGATACACAGAATCATAGAATGCTTTGGGTGGCAAGGGACCTTTAAAGGCTATTTAGTCCAACATCCGTGCATTGACCAGGGACATCTTTAATTAGATCATGTTGCTCAGAGTCCCCTTCAACCTGACTTTGAATGTTTCCAGGGATGGGGCATCTACCACTCTCTAGGGAACCTGTGCCAGTGTTTCAGTACCCTCATTG
>WEIS01052500.1:6816-34948 GCA_013389965.1 Todus mexicanus
TACTGAGCATATGGGATGGAATCTGTTGTTGGTCAGTTTAGGGTCACCTGTCCTGGCTGCTCCTCCCTGCAGTTGTGGCCTTTTACTTTCTGCACTCCCAACATGGTGCACAAGATTTAGCAGTGAGCTTAGTCTGCACACCAATCCTTGGTAGTAACTCTAAACATCGAGCTTTACCACTGCCACAAACAGACACTGTCTGCAAAAACATTCTGCTAACTTCAGCAAGTGCAATAGTTAGAAGAGACTGAGCTGAAAAGTAAAATCACTGAACAGAATTAGTTCTGTTCTAACTCAAACCAGGACAGCCACAGAAATGAGATCTTTCCACTGTGTCACAAGAGCAATAGAAATTCGTCAGCATATGAAATTAGAGCTGTTGCACATCTCTGAGCAACTGCAGTTTGTGCCCATGCTGTCCTTTCCACACGCATGGAGAAGGAAGGGAACAGCGGTATTTTCCAGATCTCAGTACCTTCCAGGAGTGCTTCTCTTCTCTGACCTGGGGCAGATTAACTCATGTGATGCGAGGAAATGAGGAGCACTCCCTTCAAAGGAAAAGAAGCCTGGGCAAGGCTCCCGTATCACTCAAATAATTGAGCACACATCCCTCTGACAAGTGGTTCCCAAAGAAAAGGTCATCAGGAGCCTTGTTTGGATGGCCTTTGAGCTCTCTAGCATGGACAACCCTGTGGTTAGTTTCTCATGGCTGTAATTCGCTGCAATGTTCTCTCTATATCTGGCAGAACTTACAATCTGACTTTGAAACCTTAATTTCAGTTGTCGCTTGGGAGAACAAAAGATCCCTCCGGGGGAGGAATATATGAAGATGGGCAGATGTATGGTGGGACGTTAGCACTTGTAGCAAATATTTAACTTCACGCCTGGAAGACTAGCCTGTTTTTTAAGCAGCTTTGTTTAGTCTCCTGTGGAAGGTTGTTGCCTGCCAGACTTCTCAAAGGAGGTGTTCGTCAGGCCCACACATGTTCATGTTAGGCAGTGTTTATCTAAACCTTTGACAAAATAGAGAGTATCATTTGTCATTACAACGTCTAGTGTGTGCAAACATTGCATACTCAGTGGAGTAAGTGTGCCCGTTTCAAAATTAATTTCAAAACTGTTCAGCTAGTTCTACTGAAGGAACCAACATTGTAACTTCAATTATTTATACAAGGTATCTCCAAGTGCATCTGGCCTTATCAGTGGTGAGACAACACATTTAGCCCTTTAGATTAGACTTAGGTTATTTGGAAACTCAAAAATACAGTCAGTCTCTGCACACATCTTCATTAACTGTCCTCTAGAAGCTGGACAGCAGTGAGCTTTATAAAGGCATCTGTGCATAAATGCACTTAAAAGTCTTTATAAATAATTTTAAAAAGGTATTTACTACAGACACTATTCTGGGCGAGAGACCCACATTCAGTACACTGATCTTCTTCCCAAGTTACAAGGCTGCTTGAAGGGCAGGCAAGATTCCAGCTAAGTTCTGCCATTGAGAGTACATCTGTCTTTGGCATTGTCAAGTATAAAATGTAGCTTTTTGGCATGAATTTATGCCTGTTCTTTTTCTGCACAGAAAAAAGATGTTAACATTTTGACCACAACCGCCTTTAAACACGTATTTTATACTACAAAGCTGGAGCAAGAGCAAGTCTAGGATACTGCACATACAGATTCCTAACAAGGCTGGTATTTGTGGCATACCACCTGGCTAGAAAATATATGAACAAGTGTGTACTTCATTCTGTCTAATTTGTGTAATTAATTTACTGATGACTCTTTTAAATTATTATCATCACAACTGATGTATCTCATGTATCACAGAATCAGTTGCCCACGACTGTGTCCAGACAGCTTTTGAATATCTCCATGGATGGACTTCACAACCTTTCTGGTCAACTTTGTGCCAGTGCTCAGTCACTGTCATTGTAACAAAAAATAAAAAAATAAAAAAATAAAAAAAATTCCTGATGTTCAGACAGAGTCTCCTTTGTTTCCGTTTGTGCCCACTGCCTCTGGTTCTGTCACTGGGTACCACTGAAAAGAGCTTAGCTCTATCTTCTTTGCACCCTCCCTTCAGGCTTTTATATACATTAATAAGACCCAACCGGAGCCTTCTCTTTTGTAGGCTCAACAGTCCCAGCTCTCTCAGCCTTTCCTCATAGGATTCGCTTCCTCATCTTTGTGGCCCTCTGCTGGGCTCTCTCCAGGAGCTTCACGTATGTCTTGTTCTGAGGATCCCAAACCTCGACACAGTACTCCATGTGTGACCTCACCGGCGCTGAGTAGCTGGGAAGGATAACCTCCCTTGACCTGCTGGCAATACTTTTGTCTTGCAGACCAGGATACCATTTGCCTTCTTTGTGGCAGGGACATGTTGCTGACTCATGTTCAACTTGGTGTCCACCAGGACCCCCAAGTCCTTTTCTGCCAAGCTGGTTTCCAGCTGGGTGACCTCCGGTGTGTGCTGGTGCATGGGCTTGTTCCTTGCCAAGTGCAGGACTTTGCACTTTTCCTTGTTAAAGTTCATGAGCTTCCTGTTACTCCATTTCTCCAGCCTGTTAAGGTCCCTCTGGATGACAGCATCACCCTCTGGTATATCAGCCAGTTCTCCCAGTTTGGTGTCATCAGCAAACTTTCTGAGGGTGTCCTCTGCTCCATCATCCAGGTCACTAATGAAGCAAGATTGGACCCAGCATTGACCCCTGGGGTACACCACTAGTCACTGGCCTCCAACTAGACTTCATGCTATTGACCACCACCTTCTGGGTCCAGATCACTGCAGACATCCCACACAATATTTGAATATTCACACTATTCTTCATCATGGCATCTCAGGACCTTCCACAGGTTTAAGATCTTTAGCTCATTGCATTTTACCCATACCTGTAGTTCATTAACAAATGCAAATTCAGTTTTATCGTGGAGTTAGCTACCAGTGTTTCACGTTTATCAATCCACTTGGAAAGAATTGCTCTTAAGAAAACTGCTGAGCTCGACATACTTAAAATGCTGTGGCGAGACTGAAGCAACTTAGAACATGGAGAATGGATTTTCTGTTGTCAAGAAGATTCATGATTTATGCTCATTTGCAGACTGCAGAGATTTCAGTCACTTGGGGAACACTGAGTGAAACCTTATATGTCTCCACCCGTATGAAGCAATCTTCTGTTCTGACAGTCAAAAAAGGTTTCAAAATTCACTGAGGACTCTCCTGACACGCCTTTATTAACAAGCCAACACTGGAAAGAAAAAGATTTCATTGTACTCAACAAGTTCTTAAAACAATTTTCCCTATGTACTTTTTTAACAGGAAAAAAGTGCCATATCTTCTTCAGAATGCAAAATAATTAAAAAGTGAGCAACTTTCAAATGTGGTGCAAGTTTGAAATGCTGCATTTACATGCCTACTGGAAAAGCTAATATGTTTTAAGTATCTTCTTGGTTAAACTTTCATGAAAATTTGTAACTGAAGTGGGGAGAGAGGGTATATAGATAGCATAGACCAAACTTTGTAATTAAATTTGGTTTGCGCTTGGTTAATTAATGACTTGTGTTTAGCAAGGCTTTGCTTCTGTCTGAAGACAATGTGCTAATACTGAAAAAAAAAAATAATTAAGATTTACAATCAAGATAAGAAGATATGTGACCAATTTTCAAGGTGCTTGGAGTAACAGCAATATTGTATGCAAATGAAAGAATTACCAAAGAAGCCTGAGATATTACCTCTGTACTTGACCCTGGAGAGAAACCAAGAATACGTGATTTGAGAAGTGGCATATGGCAGCATTATTAAAAACTACAGTGTAATGCATCTGCAACTTTCGTTCTTTATATATTTCCTTTGCTTTTCTGTTTTGAGAAAGCATGTGGCTATTTTGCCCCGTACAGAGGGTGTCTGTCGCCATCTAGTGACACCACCTTGTGCCTGAGTCAGAATCGGGTAGTGAAACAGCCTTCCCAGGGAGAAGGTTGTGCACCAGGGGTCCTGCCAGCCTCTTCCAGAGGATTTGAGGTCAACAGGCCTCGGTTACCGCTCTGCTGGCTCAGGGCTTACTCCTGAGGAGGTGTCTCAGAGATGGTGTGGAGGGTTTCTGGTGGGACAGCTCTTGCCATGGCTGCACTTGGGAGAAGTACTGCAGGTATCTGCGTGCTCTGGCCTCTACACTGACAACTCCCTGCCCAGATTTTGGGAGCGCTTGGAGAGGAACCCTTGCTTATACTGCAGTGGAAGAAATGCATTGTATTTGGAGGATGACAGTAAGTAAATCTTAACAGTGTAACCAGTCCCAACAATTACTGATCTTCTATTCAACATCAGTATTATTATTTATCACAGTGTAATGATTTTTTTTTCCTTCTGTATTCTTGTATGGTAACTTTTTTTTTTTAATATATCAAATGAGGGCTTATTTTACCCAACAGTGACAAAAAACCCCAAACAATGCATAGGATCGAGTAAAACATTCCTGTTTACATTGCTTCTTTTTGTAGTGCCATTCACTCTGTCGTCTCCTGCTGTTCACCTAAACTAGCTAGCTCCAGGGAGGAGCTGAGTTAGCAACTGCAGCCTCTGCCAGCAAGGATGAGTGAAAGGAAAGGCCCTGCAGGAAAATCAAAAGAAAATTCAAATCCATTTATTTCCCAGAGCATGTTTCTCAATGCCTAATTAAGTGCATACCTTCTTGCTCAAGTCCATGAGAACTATCATTAGATTTCCCACTGCAGGAATATTACAGGGTTTGTGAATGAGAGGCAATTTGAGAAAATGTTGGTTAGAAACCACAATGGATTTAGAGACCACGCTGTGCAGGGAGGGAGGGCAGGAGACCCCCTGGAAGGGGCTGTGGGGGTTGCAGAGAAGTGGCCCTCTTGTGCTGGCTTTCAGCAAAGGCACAGGAAAATTCTCTGACCTTGAAACGGCAGGTTACTCACTATAACTAAGTAGGCTTGATACAGGGATTTGCCCCCTCCCATTTGTAGGTGGGTCTTGACGAACAATTTGGTGTTAAAAAACCATCAGGACAAATGTATTCTATTATTTTGCTATGGAATTATTTGTTTCCCTCCCAATATTGTCACAACATTCACCAAGAAGACTGAATAACTGGCATGTTTTTCTTTTCAGTAATTATTTGTTGACCACAACAGCAAGATCATCCTCCAACATAGACAGTACAAATAACCTTGTTTATTTACACATGTTGCTACTTTATTTTACAGACATTTTAAAGACTATCAAGCATTAAAAATTAGAAACTGATAAAATGACTGTTTCATTAGCCATACTCCTGCTGTGTATCTCCTATTGTGTTTCTTTAATTATCCCCTTTAGATTTTAAGATCTTTGGTTGGACTTTTGTCCAACACCTAACAGTACTAATCCATAGGAAGCCAAGCTCTGCTCAGTATAAATAGCTGAAATATTAATTTTAAAATATTGGTGCTACTCAGCTGATTAGAAGTGTGAGCACATATTGAGCCAGAATAGTTCAGTTGGATAACTGTGGAAGGCAGATGGAGTTCCTTTAAACCAGTGCTCCAGAAATTAAGTATGTATCCCAAAGGGGAAGATTATAAGAAGTAACACCACTCACAATTAACTGAGAAACCCTTAATATTATGTGTAAAGAGAGAACCTACAAGAAACAGAAAAAGAAAAAATATCTTGCCAGACAGAAGGCATAAAGAAAGGTTAAAATGTCAGAAGTCAAGCTTAGATAAGGCCTGCAAAAGACATTCAAGCAAACAGTAAAAGGTACCTTGGCTATATAAAGAATAATAATAATAATAATAAAAGTGGATATCTTATAAAACATAGATGTGGTTGCAGTTAAAGGTTATCTAGGTCCTGCCTCACACTACCTGAGTGTTTGGCTGAGCATCAGCGATGCTAATGCCACAGTATATAGAAGGAAAACCAAGGATGTTCATGAGAATGGGTGTGGAAAGAGAAATTGTCATGTGCAAGGTGGAACCAAAGGGTAAAGAGCTCAGCTCTCAGGGAGGCCCAGTAACTCAGATAATAAAGCCAGTGGTAAGAGTTCGAATGGAGTTACTGAAACAGATGGCAATGCCTTCTGATTAAAACAAATGAACAAACAACCAAAAAATCAGTAGTGATCTTTAAGGAGAAAAGTGATCCACAAAAGTATATTAGGATGATCTCAATTGCCTACAACATTTTGTAAAAGAATAAAAATGGGAGAAATAGTTACCAAAGGTAGATTGTTTCAAATTAACGTGGTATTTTTCTTTGCTAAAATACACAATGTTTTTAGAAAATGGAATTGCAATAAAGCAAGTCCATATGGATTTCAGTGAAGTGACTGACATAGTGTTACGTGGAAGTCAGTGTGATGATGCAGGAAAATCAGAGGGAAGAAACCATCTGAAGAGCAACAGCAATGGCTGTACTTACAGGAGACTGCTGAGGCTACAGGGAGATGATCTGTGTAACTGTGGATTAGGAACTGCATACATTTATCACTCTGTTAATGATTATGTCCAAAGAATAGAAACAATTAATGAAATACCGTGGTAACAGAACAAAGGTATCTCTCACACACAGTAGGACTGAACTGCCATAAAACAAGGAGTCAGTTAACAGAAGTCTAATGTGACAAAGGCAAGGGACTTAGAGACTAGGAAGAATTTCTTCAGTAAGTACAGGTCCCTCAGCTGCTGGCAAAAGATGAAGAAAAATGGCTGGCTGGTTTAGTCAGCTGTCCATCACAGGATGTCTAAAGATCACTAGTATGACATCATCATGAAAAATGAAAACACATTACAGAAAATCCAATAACAAGCTCAACACAACATGTACATTTCATTAGAAGTTACTTTCTGTATGAATCCTTCTCTGTAAATATTCCTGGCCACTTGCATTATTGTACTTTGTACACACACAGTTTAACTGATTTTATCAGTGACATCTTGAAACAATCTTTGGAGTGTGCCAATGAGCTGTGACCTTCTAAACGCCTTTGTTGCTTGATGGAAAGGCTGAGTCACTCATTGTGAGGGATTTGTGGAGGATGCAAAGTCAAAAGGAGAGATGGGACAGGTTCGGCCCAGGTGTGGTTGCAGTCAGTGCCGCTCTAGAGCTAAATATGAACCAAGATTAAGCTTCCTTCAGGAGAAGGAAGCTGCCTTGGGCTGAGGCACCTGTAGTAACACAGTCTTGCACCCACAACAACCAAGCCCCCGCATTAGGGTACAGTGGGATGCAGGTATCTGGTGCAATAAGACACATTTTGTATTTCCTTTATTAACAGGTCTGAGTCTGTTCCAGAGCTGCACAATTCTTTAAGTACAGAAAGCCCCATATAAAATCTAAGCTGCATTCAGACTTCAAAAGATGTGCCAGAACGACAAAAGTCAACCCTTTGTGGAAAGTTCAGAGTAGAGGGAAAATTCAAAGGCCTCTTATTTTTAACAAAGAATGTAGCAGTCTGTCTCAATTTCCCAGCTCAAACAATGTGGCAGGCTGATGAGAGTGAGATATTTTCTATGGGCTCAGTTCCTACTATTGTTTGCAAGCCAAATGTGAGGCTAGATAGTAATGGATAAGCCCACTCATGGTCATGGCACAGGCAACTCTTACTAGTGACATGACTGAACAAAGAAACACGTGAAGGCAAGAGACTTACAGTTTTCTTCCTTTCTCATAAGCAACTTGGCAAGAAAATTTTGAGAAAAGCATTAGGGGATTTGTAGATAATTTTATTTATTTTTTTTAAGGGCTTTTAGTGCTCATCACAGTTGAGTTTTCCTGAGAGTTAAGCATCTAAGCAGTGACAGCTAAATAGTTCTCTGAAAATAATGGATTTATGCCAGAATCCAATGAAGCAGCAGGGGTGTACTAATTTAGCAAGGGTAGGATTACCGTCTGTTGTTCATACTGTCATACTTCTACATTTCAAAGTGATTAACCAAATTGCATTGTTTTAACTTGTATTTCAGTAGGTGTATACATGCATGTCTGTATCTCTGTCTATACATGCACATACATATACACATACATTTGTTAAGCACAATATTTGCAGCCCATGTTGGATCTTGAAAAACTGTTAGAAAGCTGGACTTGAACCAGAACAAGATGAGGCTTAGTCTTGAATTAAAGGAGAGTGCAAGAAAGGAAGAATGAGGCATGAAGTAAAAACAGTCTCTTTATATCACTTGAGGCTCCCTAACTGCCCGTGTACCTCAATTTTAACAATGGAGATGTAGAATTGTTTTCAGCAGGACCACAGCTGTGGACATGACATTGAAAAGGATGAAACGCTAATCTCCACTCAGTGTTGCTCACAGCAATAGAGGTCACAGGAGTTGAATTAGACAAAAAAAGTATGTTACATTTTCTGTCCCTGCTTTATTTAACTGGTAAACATTACTTGAAAAGTGAACATCAGTTAAAATCTTTTAACATGGAGTTACTAATTCATTAATAATAAAACAAATACTATTTGCTGCAGTGCTTTCAAAAATGTATAGCATTAATGGTTGTCAACGAAGACTGGAAAATGTCCTTTAGTGTGCGTGCAGGATGTCAAGTTTACTGTAGAATAGATTCAGGTAGATAGTTATCACAGTGGATTGACTCTGAATCGTCACTACTGGTGTGCCAGCTTGATAAGATTATAAATTATGGCAAAATGCCTGGGCTGAAGGCTGCTATCATGCTACTGATTGCCTCTGTTGAAGTGAGCTTAAAAAGTCAATCAGACACATCATATATTTTATTCTCTGGTTTGCAGTTGTGTTAGGGAACCCAAATACACTGAAGCTCCATAAGCAAAGCCATAGTCTGACCTATGTGTAAATTCAGAACAGTTTCACTAGGAATGTGTCGACAATAATGTCACAATCAGAATCTGAACTTCTCTTGGGGGTTAGGGTTTTGGTGTGACAGCTTTTTCATCAAAGAGGTTCAGCTACTTTTTCTAATGAAATCAGTGTAACATGGTCCTGTAACATAATGATACAAACCTCTTGTAAATGGAGAACTGTTTTTGTCTCCTGAGGGAGAAAAGTTAAGTTTACATTTTTGCTTTGTATTCTAAGCCTACGCAGAGTCTCACATGAGACTTTATGTGCAAGCTAAAATTACACATCGACCACCTACTTTTCAATAGTATATTCTAGCTGAACAGACCACATCCTGACACAAAATCTCCTTTCAGTGTTCTTGCTATAAACTTGGTGTAACGCCACTAAAGCCAGCCATAAAATCCCATTTTTTTTCTGAGCTCAGAATCTGTTCACTGGAGCACCCATACCAGTTGATTAAATTTTGCCCTGCCACCCATATCTGAAGACCAAACTTGCTTTTGGATCCTAAGAGTGCCTCTTCAAGCAGATTTACTCTGCAGCTTCTAAACCACATGTGGTTCTATCACAGTCTCTGAGACTGCCCTGCAGTGTCATATAGCCACAATTTTTGCTCGGGGCTCCTAGTAGCTACATGCCGCAGATAGTCCACACTGCCTCCACACCACTCTTAACGTCGCAGGAGAGTGGTTTTCAGTTCTAAGGATCCTTAGAGAGAGGATTCTACTGAATGAAGAGTGGCCTTTCTTGTTTACCTCCTGTGGGTCCTCTGAGAAGTATCTAGAGGCCCAGCTGTTCACAAGCTGAACACCACCACAGCTGAGCAGCCCAACACCCTAGTCCACATCCTTGCCTTTTTGGGCAGTTATTCTTTGCATCAGTACTAACAAGGAACTTCAGTGTGTTCCCCAGCACTATCGTGCTAACCCTGTATGTAAGGTAAAATGTACAAATAAATGAAGACTTTATATTCTCTTCCATGTTACATACACACATTACTTCCTGTCATTTTATTACATTAGCACATCGAGCCACCAGTCAAATTAGGCTGCACTGTGCTAGAGATAGGGACCTGTTTTTAATAACTAACTCCCTGGATTATGACAAATTGCACTGCAGCATAAAGGATAAAGAAAGGCTTGGCAAATGTGTGGTTGTGTGATTATACCAGTCATTGTGGTCCAGCAGCTTTAATACATATTCAAGAAGTTTAACAAAGCCTTTTGCAAATTTCTGGATCCATAGCTTTAGAGATGTGTATGAATGTGTTTTTGATGACAAATTCATCCAGATGAACATTTCTTTCAGCTTCTGATTCTTAAATCCATAGCTAAAAATATTCCTTAAAGCGTCTTGTCAATTTTACTCCTAATATATAATTGTCACCTAAAGGGTTGATAAAGTTTTCCCCAGTTTCTTTTTCCTACCAGGAGTTAGCATTCTTTGCTTTATCACTACTGTCTAGGCTGTGGATATAAAAATACTCAAATCTCTAGTGATATGGCTCTGCACGCCAAAGGGAAATCTGGCATCAGCTGACAGTGCTGAAAGGATAAAAAGTCACCATGGTAAAAAACATCTGGAATCCACAGAAATGTTAATCCCAGCTAGATCAGTGAGGGTTATCATCATGTCAGGTCATGGCCAGCACCACTCCCCCTTCCCAGCATCCTGGCAGAGGCAGCCAGGACCTCCCACTTGGAGAAGCTGGCTGCCTAGTCCAGAAAGAAAAGGTTCTGGAGGGAGCTCCTCAGAGAAGAGAGTAATCAAAGAAGGCAGCAGGAAATGTCAGGAAAAGAAAGGAATGAGTGATGCATAGGTATCACCGCTGTTCCAAAAGTCTAGATTATATATAACCACAGCTCACAAACAGATGTTCCATTTTATGCTGGGCAATTTCAACAACCAGAAATGCTACAATATCCTACACACTGACCAAACTCCCAGATTCCCCATATTCCAGTGTGCTTTCAAAGCTCCCCGCTATTCTGACCTGTTGTGACTACAGTATCCTGTGAAAACACCTTCTGTGGTATCATCATAGAATCATAGAATCTTCGAGGTTGGAAAAGACCATTGGGATCATCAAGTCCAACCATTAACCCTACTCTGCAAAATTCATCCCTAAACCGGATCCCCTAACACCACGTCTAAACGCCCTTTAAACGTGTCCAGTGCTGATGATTCAACTTTGCACTCTAGAATAACCTGGGAGAGATCCTACCGGTACGTTTGTGATCAATACCTTATTGGCATCCCCACAAGCAGGTTGGATGCCCTGTATTTAGAAGCATCTTTTTTTGGTGTGGTGTTTGTTTGTAACAGCAGACACATCTTACCAGACATATCACATGGGTTATAGCACCACACATGAATGTCCCAGCCTGTTGCTATGATGCTTTTGCTTCTTCACATAGCGTATGTCTCTTGAAAACTGTGGTACAGCCAGAATACAGCCAGAACCCCAGTGGCTGGTATTGAGTTGGCAATAGTAGGCTGGAAAGTAGGAAGGAGGTAAAAGGTGCTAAGCATGAGGTCATTGGAGGCTCTCCAAGTATGGCTGAGGGAGATGGGATTTCTTCTTCTGTTTGTATCTTTTGTGGTTCTGTTGTTTGGCTATCCTATTTATGTTTGGCTGTAGCCGGTGAAAATGGACAATACTGAACTAGTAAATGTATCCCTTGAGCTGGGCTAATAGCTGGTATTTTTACTTACCATTCTCACATGGATGCACGTTCATGCAGGACAATGCTACAGTAATGCTTTTCATTTCTCACATCACTTAAAATTTGTCCCAGAACATGACCTATGTTTACATTGTCTTTTCCTCCAAGTTATCTGTCATGGGGCATAAAACAGAGAGACCATAATCTTCAAGGATTCAGAAGGACTCAGAGGAAGGAAGCAGTAGTGGCAGGGGAGTCTGGCCTTCCACAACTTAGGACAGACCAATGTTTAACCTGATCTGGCCACAGAAAAGGAAGGATGCATGTCTGATGATAGCCCAATTACCATGTTCTTAACCCAGTAGTAAGGGCTGGTGAGAATTATTAGTGTTTCCTGTTGTTCAGTCTCCCACTTCTTTTGGTCTTCCAGTGGGGCATGCTGTCCCCAGAGGGCAGGTAAGTAAGACTTGTCTTTTAAGGCTTCCACCAGGCAACAATCTATGAATTTGCTTGCTTACATTTTACAGTGTAGAAAATTTCTGATGACAACAGGTACTTCTGTATTTTATGAGTGTGGTCTGTTCTCAGAAGAAAGAGCTCACAGGACTCACATGCAGAGAAATCCAATCCAGTATGTACCCCACCATCACTGATGCCTAGCCCATGAAGTGTTGGAGAACCTGGGTTTTGAGTCAGTGGAAGAAGGATAGCGAGACATGAAGCTGAAATCAACTTTTTTTCCTTACTATAACAGATTGATAATGTATTCAGAAGAAGAGGCTGGGGGGTTTTGTTTGGTTTGACTTTTTTTTTTTTTTTGGTTAAGGATGTCTCTTTGTTTAATGAAACAGGGCAGGGAATGTCTTTGTGGTCTACCCAGTGTGGCCAGAAAGCTGCCTGTTGTTATGGCGGTAGAGGAAATACACTGTCTGCAAAGAGGAAGCAGAGGGATAGGGATTATTCGATTGTCTGAATTGCTTAAGGAGTAAAGTAGGTAAAAGTAGAAGTAGATAAGAGCGACGTTCAGTAGCAGAAAGCAGTTTGGTTGTCTTCAGAGATAGGCAGCAGATTTCCTTAACTAATGGCCGTTGTGCAGAGGTCTGGCATGTTTGGTGCTGGTGTGCCCAGATCAGTTCATGACCACTGGGTCCTCAGAGTAACATGAGATTTAACAATTGTAGTTATAACCCAACCCTGTATTGGAATAATCTGTCCCTGCAAAGAGTAGGCCAGATACCATATTTCTTTTTGATGATCAGAGAGAGGGGACTTGACAGCCTCTTGTGTTTCCAGTTTTTGTTCCTTGATCAGGCTGGGAGTCATGTACTCCAAAGCACAGCTACATTGGAGATGCACACATGGACTCACTGAAACACAGCAGGCGTGACTTTTATAACTGCTACTAGTAAATACTTTCCTCTCCATATAGGAAACATCTGTTCCCTCAAAAGACGTACGGCCTCTTAAATATCACAGCTGAGCAGGACCTCGGTGGAAGATCCATCTGCCTCTATCGCACTCTTTACCTTTCAATGAATCTCAATCTATTGCAGCAGTAAAGGCTTAACAAAGAAGGCTGATTGCCCTTTGTGGAAGACTGAGAAATAGGTCATGGGCTGTGCAAAGCGTACACGGTCTTGTTGAGTTACTGTGCTAGCTTGTAGGGCAGACATTTAATGTTACTGCAATAACTCCCAGGTTTGTTGTAAAATTACGTTTATTTCTGTCTATGAGGGATAGGATCCATCCAGCCCAGCATCCTGTCTTCTGTGGTGACAACAGATGGATGGCCAGGTAAAAACAAGAATAGGGCCAGCCTTTATGGCATCTTCATGCAAGCATTCCTCAAAGGTCTGTCTCAGAACGTTTTCTGGATCTGCTGTGTTGCCATGTATCTAGTGATTCTCAATAGATCCAGCTTCCAAGTGTCTCTCCCAAAACTCACCTGATTTGCTTAATCTATAACATTTGAAAAGCAAGAAGTTCAACACATCTTCTGGATGCTGCACAGTGAAACATCTCCCTTTGTCCGATTTCAGTCCAGCTCTTACTGGCTTCAGTGGAGAACCTCTAGCTCCTGAATCAGAAGAGACAGTGAGCAGCAGATTCCTATTTACCCTTTCCATCCCATTCAAGATTTTCTACATTTATTCCCTTATGCCATCTCTAACAGGCTGGAGATAATCCATTCCACTCATTTGTAGTGAAGGATGCCACAGAAGATTCCAGAAATATAGCAAACCCTTCCTCCGACTAAGCCTCAAAAAATGCACAGGAAAATGTAGGGGTGCCTGTAAGATAGTTAAGGAAAAACTTTATCCATCTTGAAGGAGGAAGGAGATGAGTGGAGAGAGGAGCAAACCTATCTTATATTGTGACATTAGGCCTTCTGGTCATGTGTGCTATTGGAGTCATGCTGAGGTCTTGGACCTCTCCACTCTTTGAGCGTACCTGAACATTCAAGAAACTTTGGAGCCCAGAGGTCAAAACAGATATTTTTCTTCAATCTCTGAGTCAAAACTTTATTGTTAGTTTAAAAGGCATACTATAGCTCTGCTTTAAAACTAATGATTTGGAAGGGAAGCCTGCTTCATAGGTAAGGAGGAGACAAAATGTGGACCTCTGTGCAGTTGGGCAGGACTTTGGTAGAGTATTACAGTATTGATCTAGATATCATTGTGAATGTGACTGATGTGCCCAATGTCAACAAGAGTGCTGGGACTAAAAAAACACAGCACAAAGAGGTACCTGACTGAGTTCTGCTCTCAGGCATTCAGGTAAAGTGTCCCCAAAATATGCTCAAAGTGTCTGCCATCCATTCATAGCCACTCTGCAAGATGGCCTGCTGAACAGAGAGCCCATGTCTCCCCTGCCTCCTGTTTTCTGTTTTCCTAACCAAGCCTTATTCAAATACTTTCCCTGTGGTTTTCAGCTATTTTTCTGGTCCCTCCATTCACTTTCAAGACAGCAATACAAACTGCAAGAAAGTGTATTTTATGGTAGGTCTGTATTACACTCCACTGTCTACAGCTACTTTCAGTTGTGCAGTGGAATTATCTCTCCAAACTGGGAAAAAGCTCTGGAGAATGTGCTAAAAGTAGCACATTTGCTCATATGGAAACCAGAAGAATACTGTCATTTCTGCCCACAACAAGAGAGGGAAGAGAAATAACAGAGGAAATGATGGGTGAACCAAATTCACAGAAGCCTCTGAGAAATGAAGAAGGGCTGAAAGGGTAGAGAGGGTTTGACAGGCACGAAAAGGAAAAAGAGGACGACCCTCTCTGTGACTAAGGGACCAGTAGAGCTGCTTCTCTCTGATTAGAAAGATTGCAGAGAAGGGGCTTTATGGACTCAAGAGTTCACCCAAAAGAACAATGCTGGCTCCAAAGAGAGAATGGACACGAATCATGAGACGATGAAGCATAAAAAGGCGAATAACTGCTGGAAAAGATGGTCTATCAAAGTTGCTACCCGAGTTGCATATTTTTCTTTCTCTGTGGTACTTTGCACTACATGTGGGCCTGAAATTTCATAAGCCTCGGTCTTTCTCGAAGTGAAAACTTTCTCCTAGAGAGGGGTGGTTTGCCGCAAAAACTCTTCACTGCTGTTCCTTCCTTTGCAGTAGAGCAAAATCAACTGCTGTGAGAGCTGAGTGCCTTTAATCCAAAACAAGCAAGATCACTCTGCCATTTCAGTTCACCGACTCCCCGAGGTTTACCAAAGAAAAGGCTCAGTCAAGAAGTGCTCTGAACCCTGCAGCCCAGAGGTGGGATTGGTGCTATGCCACCCCAGTTCACAGGGGTCCTGAACATCTAAGACGAAGGAGAGAGAAGATGGAAACATCAAGTACCATTGAGCTCTTCTGCAAATAGAACCGGAGCCCTGAAACATCCCTTCCGTTTTGCATTCCCCACATTTGCATAACATTTCTGCATGTGAAATTTTAGGGAAATGAAATGATTTCTGGTTCCAACTTGCTGCTTTTTCTGCAAAGCAAATTTATTTTTAACCCCTTCCCCCAGTAATTCTGTAAACCCTGGCACTCTGCAGGGATTGGCATGTCTCTCAAATTGAAATCGCATCACTTGCTCTGTTTAACAAGAGTGAAGGAATACAGGACATGAGAAACCCAAATCATGCAGCAGAAATCCAAATGCACGGTGCTGCCCTGCTGCCCAAGCCATGAGAAGCCACAGAACGATGGGCAATGTTTTTTTTCCCAAGGCTTTCCCAAAGCTTTTGAGTGCATTTGAGCCTCTCCTCAGTGCATATGCTCAGTGTGTGTTTAAGAGAAAGTTTCCCAAAGGCTGCTAAGCACATCCTCATCCTCTGCCACCTGGCCTCTGCAGAGCTCTTTTCCTTGCTCTCACAGCTGCTGTCCAGCCCAGAGTAGTTACAATTCAAGACAAGCACAGCTAGGCAGAGCCTTCAGACAGTGACCAACCCTCTTCAGTCCCTCAGAGGTATATCTTTGTCCTCAGAAGCAGTGTCATCTTGTAGTTGCTTTGATTCCCCTGTCCTGCTGACATCTTTATCTGCCACTGTGGTAGAAGAAGGTGGGAGGAGAAGGGAGAGCATTTTATAGGCTGAGAATTGGTAAGCTTCATAGAACTTGCGAAAAAACCTTGTGATCCACAGCTCCACCACAAATGCTCTGTTATTTGACTAATCAACATAGAATCCTAGAACCATAGAATTGTCACGGTTGGGAGGGACCTCAAAGATCATCTAGTTCCAACCCCCCTGCCATGGGCAGGGACACCTCACACTAGATCAGGTTGCTCAGAGCCTCATCCAGCCGGGCCTTAAAGACTTCCAGATATGGGGCTTCTACCACCCACCTGGGCAACCTGTTCCAATGTCTCACCACCCTCATGGTGAAGAACTTCTTCCTAACAGCCAATTTGAATCTACCCACTTCTAGTTTTGCTCCATTCCCCCTAGTTCTACCACTACTCAAGATCCTAAAAAGTTCCTCACCGTTTTTCTTGTAGGCTCCCTTAAGATACTGGAAGGCCACAATAAGGTCTCCTCGGAGCCTTCTTTTCTTCAGACTGAATAACCCCAACTCTCTCAGTCTGTCTTCATAGGAGAGGTGCTGCAGCCCTCTGATCATCCTCATGGCCCTTCTCTGGATACGCTCCAGCACTGTATCTTCCTTGTAATAGGGGCTCCAGAACTGGACGCAGTACTCCAGGTGGGGTCTCACTAGAGTGGAGCAGAGGAGGAGAATCATCTCACTCGACTTGCTGGCTACGCTTCTCTTGATGCAACCCAAAGTGGTTAACTCCTGATCAGTAGTTGTTAAGAAGGACACCTTTCAGCCTGGCAATAGGCACATGCTTTAGACCATGGAGATGTCCTCTGCTATCCTTTTGCTGCTGCTACAGCTCTGGGGTGAAGTCTCAGGGGTAATGTAGCTGCTGCTGGTCAGTGCGCATTATAGCATAACCACTCTCTGCTGGAGCTCAGAAATGGCACCTTATGGGATAAAGCTATTCCGAGTCTGTCCATAAGCAACTTTTCAGTTTTGTTGTCCTTTCCTCCTGCTGTAGCAGCAGCAGACAGGGTGGGGAAAGCTGTCGCTGCTGTTGCTTGAATATAAAGCAAAAAGTTGCCAGCTCTGCAAAACTGAGTTCACCAGTGCAGTGGGTAAGGAGGTCTGCATGGACATCTCCATATGTGCTACTACAGATGTCTGGGGACAGAGCGGAGGAAGGGTGGTGAGAGTGGGCTGGTGGGACTGGTGACCATGAAGTGGCTTCATGGAGAGACTGCCCACATGTTTATATCAGAAATGCCCTTTGCACTAGGGATGCAGCCCTGTGACTCCCTGGACTCAGCAGTAGTGTCACAGCCATGGGAGACGTGGCCACAGCGACAAAATCGTTAAGTTGGAGGAAATCCCCCAAGTGAAAACAAAGACTCTGTAAGTGATTTCCTCTGAGCTGAACAGAAAGACATCTGTGTCGATCCAGCTATTACGCACTAGTCACAGCAAAACAATTCACTTGCAAGCAGCATAGACCCTGCTCGTTTTCCTCCACGCTCTTGGGAACATGAGAGATGTATCTCAACTGAACTTCACAAGCTCTTTTTCTCTCAATGAAGTTTTGCAGACTGACAGTTTCTATAGGTAAAGGTGGGCTAAGAGAAGAATGTAAAGAAGAGAGCCTGTGTGACATCTCNAGGAGGAGGCGCCGCGGCCGCCGCCTTCCCGGGCCGGGACAGGGCGGTGCGGGGCGGTGCAGTGCGGTGTCTCCTTCCCTCGCTCCTGCCACCTCCCTCTCTGCGGTCTCTCCGCGGCGGCGGCCGGGACAGCCAGGTAAGGCACAGCCGGGGCCGGCAGGGACACGAGCGGCAGCTCTGGCGAAAGCCGCCTTTGAAACTTTTCGCTTAAATTTGCTCCGATTCGTGTAATGTAAGGGGTTGTAGCCCAAGCTGCCCGATCCGCTCTAAAGCTAACACTTGCCGAGTATTTCCTTGTTCGTGTGACTCTCTCTGAGTCTCTTCTCACATCTGTGCAACCGCAGGGCTCTGCTAAGACGGGTCCATCTCGTCTCAAGACACAATTAGCTTGATGTGTGAGTTCAGTTATCTTAATAGTTCCTCGCCACTTTCTGTTGCACAGCGTAGTTTTCTTTCTCGGTGGTGAACGCTCTTGCGTAGCCTGGTGCTGGGGTACACGGTACCTGCAGCTCCTGGGACTGGATTCGCACGGTGCTTTTCCCCAGGCTGCCTTTCTGCGTTCCGAAGAGTTGGAACCGATAATTATTTGAACTGTAAGCTGAGCTTTTTGTGTAGGCAGGGCTGTGAACTCTCTGTTTGGAATGGCAGATGTGCACCTTGCCGTGACAAACGCTGGTCTGAAATACTTGGTACTGTTTCATGAGTCAAGTCAGACTTTAGCTTTTAGAGATGGAAAAACTGACCGTAGCAGAAATGGAGATNAAGTGGTTAACTCCTGATCAGTAGTTGTTAAGAAGGTCACCTCTCAGCCTGGCAATAGGCACATGCTTTAGACCATGGAGATGTCCTCTGCTATCCTTTTGCTGCTGCTACAGCTCTGGGGTGAAGTCTCAGGGGTAATGTAGCTGCTGCTGGTCAGTGCGCATTATAGCATAACCACTCTCTGCTGGAGCTCAGAAATGGCACCTTATGGGATAAAGCTATTCCGAGTCTGTCCATAAGCAACTTTTCAGTTTTGTTGTCCTTTCCTCCTGCTGTAGCAGCAGCAGACAGGGTGGGGAAAGCTGTCGCTGCTGTTGCTTGAATATAAAGCAAAAAGTTGCCAGCTCTGCAAAACTGAGTTCACCAGTGCAGTGGGTAAGGAGGTCTGCATGGACATCTCCATATGTGCTACTACAGATGTCTGGGGACAGAGCGGAGGAAGGGTGGTGAGAGTGGGCTGGTGGGACTGGTGACCATGAAGTGGCTTCATGGAGAGACTGCCCACGTGTTTATATCAGAAATGCCCTTTGCACTAGGGATGCAGCCCTGTGACTCCCTGGACTCAGCAGTAGTGTCACAGCCATGGGAGACGTGGCCACAGCGACAAAATCGTTAAGTTGGAGGAAATCCCCCAAGTGAAAACAAAGACTCTGTAAGTGATTTCCTCTGAGCTGAACAGAAAGACATCTGTGTCGATCCAGCTATTACGCACTAGTCACAGCAAAACAATTCACTTGCAAGCAGCATAGACCCTGCTCGTTTTCCTCCACGCTCTTGGGAACATGAGAGATGTATCTCAACTGAACTTCACAAGCTCTTTTTCTCTCAATGAAGTTTTGCAGACTGACAGTTTCTATAGGTAAGGGTGGGCTAAGAGAAGAATGTAAAGAAGAGAGCCTGTGTGACATCTCACTACAGACCCTGAAGTCTGAAGTTCAACATAGGCTCCTGGTGGGGGCAAATGCTGCCTTCGGTTACTCTGGCTGTGGGTGAGTCTCTGAGCTTCGGGGTGGCTGGATGTGACTGTTACACATGGTTAAGTATGAAGGAAAGCAGTGGTAACCCCAGGGGCCACCTGGGCATGAGCAGATCCGTGGTGGGCATTCCCTCTGAGCAGCTTCATGGGGCACAGCCTGCTCTGGCTAGAGGAGCACTGTGCCCACCGCTTCCCCGGAGCCCTGGGGGTGCTCACTCCTCCCTGCGGTGTGAGATGAGAAACACCTGAGCTAAAGCACCGGTTACACACATTTTAAAGCCAGGTGGTGCCGAGCACACGGATGCCCCCACATTTCGGGGAGAGAGTCTGCGCTGTGTATTTTGTCTTTTTCTTTCCCTTCACCGGCGCGTTCCCGGGCAGTTCCTGCCTGGGCTGTTTGATGGGAGCTCCCTTTCTTACTCCAGCTTCTCGCCGTCCCGCACCTGCCCTGGGCGCAGAGGGCCCCGCGGGGGAGCGGGTCGGGGCTGGTGCTGGGGCTGTGGGCGGGGAGCGGGCTCCGGGCAGGCTCCAGGCTGGGGCTGGGGCNCGTCTCAAGACACAATTAGCTTGATGTGTGAGTTCAGTTATCTTAATAGTTCCTCGCCACTTTCTGTTGCACAGCGTAGTTTTCTTTCTCGGTGGTGAACGCTCTTGCGTAGCCTGGTGCTGGGGTACACGGTACCTGCAGCTCCTGGGACTGGATTCGCACGGTGCTTTTCCCCAGGCTGCCTTTCTGCGTTCCGAAGAGTTGGAACCGATAATTATTTGAACTGTAAGCTGAGCTTTTTGTGTAGGCAGGGCTGTGAACTCTCTGTTTGGAATGGCAGATGTGCACCTTGCCGTGACAAACGCTGGTCTGAAATACTTGGTACTGTTTCATGAGTCAAGTCAGACTTTAGCTTTTAGAGATGGAAAAACTGACCGTAGCAGAAATGGAGATAGAAAGATGTCTTGTGAGTGCTTCGGGAACATTTGTTCTTGTTTTAGAGTAAATGTTGCTGATGTGTTATCTGTCTCACCTTTGATAGCGCGGCTGCTGGGTGAAACATCACTGCTTAATTTCTCAGAACTCTTCAGTGACTGGAAGATGAGTTGTTGCTCACAGCTCCTGTATAAATATTTAGGGTATTTTGGGTTATCAGAAAGCAGCACCCATACATATAGGCTCCCAGTTACACTTGAGAGAGTACCCAGAGCAGTTTTGCACATGATCCTGTTTCCTTTCAGCACAGCAGCTGTGCTTCTTGGATCTCACCACCTGTGCAGAACAGAGAGGCCCTTTAGGTGTCCTGGTCTTGTTTCATGGGTGCTCCTCTTGTAGGTGGGGAGATAGCTCCTGGGCAGGGTGCTACTCATAGCCTTTTGATGGCTGTGGTTTACTGGAGGACTTCAGCAAAAAAGAGCCCATTTGCTTTCAGACTCCCTTTGATAGTCTTCACGTTTCTCTCGGGTTTATTTTACATGTTTTATTTATTGAGAAATTACATCTTACGGTGAAGTAATCACATGTATGTCTGCGTTTAGTCCTCAATGAGAGGATGCTTTATGTGTTCTAGTAAATTTCTAAATGAATATTATGAGCATTTTGAACCAAATGATTTCTATGTGAGCTTACTTGCTGAAGCCCCTGAAAACAGAGCAATGTGGTTGTATTTGGCATCTGGTTACTCCCTCACTTTTTTATTTTTTGAGATAATCTCACAGATGTGAAAATTGAAACCAAAGATTTGGAGTCCACATAGTTAAAACACGCTGCAAGTTAGACCTCTGTTGTGAAGTAACTCAAGTAACTGGTTCTCAGCTGCAAGACCTGATTTTATGAGCCCTTCAAAATTTATATGAATACCACGTTTTTTTTTCTTTTTAGAATTTCTAAAATCTTTTAAAACCATTGGTTGTGAGGTAGCTAGAATTATGTCCTAAGTTAAATCACATTTTAATTTTTAGCTGTGGGCATTGTGAATTTGACATTGCAATGTATCCAGAAACCTGGCTGACTGCCTACAATGGCTAAAAAGGGAGAAAAATAAAATAGAGCTGATAAAACAATATCAACTCCATATTATTTCATCTTGCCCTGAAACAACATTGTATTCAGAAGTGCCATGATAGTGTGGTATCCTGTAATTAAAGTTAAAATATCTGGGAAGTGGTTACTTTCACAGAATTTCTTGGAAGTATCAAGAGAAGTCCTCCCCTCTGCCAAATGTAGGTACAACTTGTGCATTTAATTCTCTCTGTGTTGTGTTAGCACACAGAGGATACACAGACTGGATACACAAGATAAGGTGCAGCACGGTGCAAGTTTCAAACAAATGTATCTCAATATGGAAAACATTTTCTGTTTCTTAGACAATGGAAGTCTGTTCTTCCTGCTGTCAATGTGAAGATCATGGAAAAAGTCTCTTTAGCCCTTGTTAACCATTGACCTCTAAGATGTTTTTCTCCTTCTGCTTGTTTTGACTTTTTTCAGTAACTTATTACCTTTCCACTGCTGAACTTGGAACTGTGCTTTAAAAAAAAAAAAAGCAAGTTTGTGTGTGCCAAAGAATCAGTTGTTGTAGCCTACAATGTGTCTCCTGCAGAAACTGTGGAAAAAAAAAATAACAATAGAGAAATCTAAATATCTGGAAAACACTACTTGGTCAGAGTGGAGTAGCGGTTAGCATGGAGACTAAAGCTTGAGGTGGTGGGGGTTTTGTTTGTTTCAAAGAACATACATGCTTCTGAAGGACATCTCTCATGTTTTTATATATATTATTTGTGATACAGATACTTTTATTATGTAGATGCATCTGCTTGTACAGAATTGCTAATGCTTTAGCTAAAAAGTTGTTGCACTGTGGGCGTTAGTGATGACGATCATTAAATGACCTGCTGATACCTATAGCTTCTTCCATTACACAAAACACAAGAGAAGGACTCTTGTTATGCCAGTTGCAGCTTGGCAATCCTCCACTGCAGAGGGATCAACCCAATTTATCCTAATGCTCCTCGCCTCTTGTGCCCTAGACAGTAGAGATACTACTGGTATAATGGGGCACAACTTTCCAGAAACCAGTGAAATTGCACTTGCATTTTAACAAAAATTTCTTGAGACCTGATTGGCCATATTTTTGTTAATGAAAGGTGTTACTCCTAAAAGCAAATCCCCGGTTTGTTCTGGTGGCCCTCGGGTTAGAGGACCTTTCTGCTCTCCTGGTCTTGGTCTGTTTTTCTAAGTGTTTTCTAAAGGGAAAAGGATTAGGTAAGAAAGCAGTCTGTAGATGAGGGAAGCTGTTGTTTGAGTTGACATGTATGCCCTTTGTCTGGCATGGTAGAAGAGGAACTGGGGAGCAGAGGCTTGTGATTGACCGCAGCCTGTGGCCATTACAGCTCCGGCAGTTCTCAGTCATCTCCTGCCCTGGCTCAGCCACATGGGCTGTGATTCAGAGTCAGGGAAAACACCATGTAGGATAAACCTTGAAAACCAGAAATACCTCTTTTTTACACATGAGAAGACTCATCTCATTCTAGGAGATGCTTTGCAGGGAGGGGGGCCAGTTTTTACAATTTCCTAATCACAGAAGTGGGATGGAGTAAGGAGAGATCTGTTCCTTGCAAGTGCTGTGAAGTGGCTGCTGTGTTCAAATGGGATATTGAAATCTGTAGAAGAGTAGCAGAAGCCTCCTGAGAGTCCATCATGGGTAGGGTTTACCTGTCTTAGGAAGAATGACATCACCTAGGAGAATTCTTTGGTTTTGTCAGTACTTAAACATTTAGGAGGGAAATGACATTGCTGAAAAGATGCATCTTGGTTGGACAACTCTGTTCTATAATTTGAGTGGTTCAGTAAAGTTCATGCCTAGGTTGGCATGCTTGGTCCATGCTTTCTACTGTGAGCAGAAGAGATGGGTTTTTTTGAGCCTCCTGCAGAGAGACGAGTTTCTTTGGGCGAGCCCAAGCCTGGCTGACAGCTAATGTACGAAAGCTGATCCTCATCTGCCAAGGGCAGCTGTGGGACTCAGCTCTTGGTGATGGGAAGGAGAAGTGCTTGCAGCCACAACCCTTCTTCCAAGGCAGGCTGCCAACTGGGCTGCTCCATTTCAGCTCTTAAGGTAAAAATCCTATGTGACATTAAACAAATGCAAGAAAAAGGAACGGAAAAAAATAAAATTGCAGTGTGCTGAAGTATGTGGGACCTGTGTGAATGTTTTCTTGGCACTCCTGTTTTTCCTCATTCATGTTTCTCCTACCAGCGGATGTATGAATGGGTACCACTTTGCCACACGTAGGGTATAACTTCATGTGTGCTCAAGTAGGTCACAGCTGAGTTTCCTGTCAGGAGGGGGTTTGTTCAGCCCTAGGCCTATTACAGGCTGCAATCTGATTAAATTGTAAGAACGCTTTCAATCTAGGCCTTGTTTCTACTTGAATGTGGTGTAGAAAAAACTGTCTTTGGGTGGTACAGGAAGTGGGGTTCTTTCTTCTGAACTAGGGTCTCGGCAGGACACCAGGGCCCTTCAGTTTTAGCTGAACGTAGTATGCATTGTAACTCTGTCCTAGGCAACCCTGTGCACAAATTTAGCACAACCCCAGGCACAGGTTCTCTGTGTTAGTCCACAGGGTAGGTGAGAGAACCACAATACATCAAATTCTTAATGTATTCAGGGTTACTGCTTGTCCAGTGAATTATAGGATGTCCATATCACAGGCTCAAGCTCCATGTCATGGCAGAAAGTAATTGTGTGTGTGTTCTCACTATCCCTACCCTGCCCTGTCCCACCCTCCTGTCCTGTCCCCTACCCCATTACAAGCATCAGTTTCTAGATGATGATGCAAACTGCAGCCCTTCCCAGTGCCAGGGTGGGAGAAGAAAAGGAGTCTGTCTCACCTCAGACTCTGTGAGCGAATTTGAGGGATGTGGTCTTAACATGTAAAGTGAATTTAGCTGAATGAACTGCTTGTTCTGCCCCATGGGAGATCCTCTGAACTGGTAATCTTAAATACACTTTGGGACCTTCTGGAAGTAAAAATTCTACCTAAACTGTATCCAAAGAAGATGCTTAAAAGAACATTTTTTAACATGAAGAAATCTAGTGCTCTGGTGTTGAGTGGCCGGTTCAAAACTGCCAGTGCAACTTCAGTCTGCTCACTTAGGTGTAATGTGTTATGAGGTATGTTTAGTTATGTAGCTATATGTGGTTTTCTTTTCATGTCAAGCCAGTGTTTCATTCAGACCATGAATGGTTGGGCTGTTTCAGTTTCCTTTGTCATGGCAGGGTGTGGGGACCAACTTGTCCTCAATGTCAAAGGTTGACACCAGGTTTGCAGCTTAGGTGACCTCTTTCATCCTCAGTGGTGCTTGAATGGAGTGAGTTTGGTTGTTGGGAGGAAGCATATTTACAGCTCCAGCGTGTCAGATGAACTGTGAGGGCCTGTTTTATGGGAGGGGATTTTGGGAGAATGACACTGTGAAACGCTGTGTGGTGTGAGAGCAGTGTGAGATCTGCGGCAGGTCTGTGGTTCTGTGTCAGGGGCTGCAGGCAGCTCCTCTGCCATCACAGTGGCCTTCTTCCCAACAAGGTACTCTCTTAAAGCTTGAAGGGGTTTACAACTGTCTGATTTAAAAATAAAGTCAAGGGCAAGCAGCAAAACTCCCTCAATTTTGTTTAGTTACCTTTCTTGAACAGAAGCTAACTCCCTGTGAAAACCTGAGACTGAGCCATCTGACCTTTGCAGTGTCTTAACTTTATTCCTTGTAATTTTGACGTCAGTGGGACTGGATTGTGGCAGCCCAAGTTCTGGTGATGCCCCTTCTGCGATATCCTTATGCATCACCATAAAGAGTCAGAGTGGAGTAAGATACTCTCAGGCATCAATGACTGTATTGCATGATGTCTCGGAGAGTTTGAGATGAATGCTGTTCCTTAAGATGATAAATATCTTGTGGCACCTGACAAGTACTCTCATTCCCTGTTCAGCTCTCAACAGCGGAAACATGCCAATATCTGAGAACTGACATCAAGGGGAGCACAGATAACACGCCACTTAGCTGCTCACTGCCTTGCGGGGGTGGGAGGAAAGGGGAAACACGAGACCACAGCGTTGCCTCATTTGTATTTATTTTCAGATTCAGTGAGAATTTTTTTCTGGAATTAATACTTGACATAAGTGAAACCAAAGTCCTTGTTGTTTAGGCTGCACTGTATGTGAAGAAGAAAGTCTTCAAGGTCACAGCCTGATTTTCAGTCCTGTATGTGGAGACTATGTTAGTTAGTGGCTAGTGACAGTTTAACAGAGCTCTACAAATAATTTTAGGGTAGAACTCTGTGGGATCTACCTCAATAATGTCAGAAAAATAGGTCTCACACTTCCATGTATCTCTCCAGAAAGTATCCAGCAGTGTGGATTCTACTTAAAGAGGTCTTTTAAAAAAAATTTTAATTTTCTGTCATAACACACATGCAATTCAAGCGCAGAGCAACACAGAAACTGAAAGCCTTTGTTAGCAGCTTTCATTTTCTTTAATCAGCTGTAACTACAACCCTTCAATAGTATGTCAGCTAAATATGCACAAAGCATGGGAACATGAAATTTGTCTGGTAGCATTACTTCTACAATTTTGAATGCAGTTAGGTAGTAATTCTCACACCAGGAGTTGTGTTGTCCCATCTCAGTGAAGTGAGGGTGTGGTATGTTTGGGAGGGAATTCTGGATTTCATTTATGTGAAATTTTCCTTGTGACCTGTCCAACATAACAGAATAAGGGAGTCTGGAATCAGAAGATAAGAGCACTGAACTTGCCAAAGCCACTGCTTTGGTATGCATAGCCCTGAATTGCCAGATGCTGGAACGGTAATATGAGATCTTGGCTGAAATATAAATGGTTGCTCATTTCAGTATAAATCTCTTGTGCTTGTTTCGTAGAAGAAGAAAAGTATCCTGATGAAAATGATGCAGGGGAAACTTGACAAACAGGATCTTGCAGTATTTCCTGTCCCCCAGTTGCTGCCTTGGGTTTTTCCTCATGCACAGAAGGCAGTTCTGACCAGTCTGTATAAGGGAGGTTTGGGACTGGTCAGTTGCTCAGGCCACTTCTGCATACCTCTTTTGAGATGTGGAAGACACATTTTTAATTCATAAAGCCTTTATCAAATTTATAACCAATCCAGTTCATGTCATTCTTTGAAAATTGTATGTCAACACAGGAATGAGCAAATGAAGATTTTCAGCTTTGGTTCATCTGTATTTTTTCCATGGAGTTCAGGTGACTGAAGCTATCAACAAGTTGGCTAGGATCACAAGAAGATGTAGCAGAATCTACACTTGAATGAGTAATTCCAGAGTAGTGGTTAGTAGAGCAAGTGAAGAGTAGCACTGCTACTGCTTTTCTGTCATCAGGAGCCAAGCCAGAATTTCTGTGACTTCAGCTGTGCCATGTAGATGTAGTGGTGGCACTTTGCCATGGCAGTCCTTCAGTGCAGAGAACAGCCAGCATCCTTAGGAGTATTTCAGGTTTGCTTATTGCTGACGGAGTACATTCAAACCAGAAAAGCTATCCTTTAGCCACTGATGGCATTTTTCATGTCAGCTTTTAAGATGCTTGCAGGTAATGATCTAGCAAGGTGGGTGTTGCTTTTATGTGTTGAAATATTATTGTAGGACGTTGGTTCTAGCTCCAGAATGAATGGGCTTAGGACCAGAAGAGACAGTGCTAAATGGTTAATATGTGTCTTATTTCTACCATTCTCCACTTCAAGAGGTATGTCAGTCCGATGGTACAAAGCAAGACTATGGTCATGTCCGAGTTGCTGCAAAGTGAGGTTCATTGTATTGATAACCGCTTACTTGGCAATGTGTGCTGGCAGAGCGGAAGCACTTAACTTCAGCAGTTGTAGCACAAATAGTTCTCTGACTTTAGTAGCTGGAGAACAAGTAGTTTTAGGGAAAAAACAAAGTAGTTGTTTTGGGGAAAAAGCTCATCGTAGAGTGTTTGGAAAGAAAAGTAACTGAGGAAGTATTAGTCATTCCCTGTGCATAAAGCAAGTAATAATTTGTATGTGTTACAGTATTTTAGCTAGACCACATCAGAATTTAGTGTCTTGAATCCTGGAATAAATTGAGCTTATTTTTGGTGTGATACATCATGTACTCACCTAAGATTGTATAGCATTTGGAAAAACAAATTCAAATTGTGAAGAAAGTGAATTAAACAGACTCCCTCACTGTAATTAAAAAGGAGGATAGCCTCAGGCACTGTCGACATTTGTTTTTTTTTTTTTTCTTCTTTCTTCTCTTACCCATGGATTTGATTTGCTTTTCTTAGATTTGCCTTCTCCTGTACAATAGCAATTGTCCTCCTGCTTAATGGCCTTAGGATTTCTAAACAGAATTAGGTTCAACCTCTGATTTAACAGAACATTTATTTTTCAGCCCTCTAAATCTCTGACTTCCTGGAGAAGTAGAGAAAGCTTTTGCACAAGCATCACCCATTTCCTTTGCCAATCTCGTCTTTGCCTGTTTTTTTAGTAAGTGGGTGTTACTGTTTCTCTTCCCTTCTTATCAGGACGGGATTTTTAGGAAAAAGGCCGAGGCAGCACCTCTGCTTTACTGAATGTCCACATGGTGCTGCAGGACCAATGGGGGACTGATGGAGTAGCCTTGGTCTATATAGAAGTGAAGTAAATAGACTGTGTTCTCTCTGACCTTCTCTTTCTCC
>WEIS01052504.1:0-20331 GCA_013389965.1 Todus mexicanus
AAAAAACCCCCAACAAACTAACAAAAAAGATTATGAAGTTAAAAAACTGAAAAGAGAATTGGAGCGTTCCTGAGTGGTATAATTGGTTGAATGTTTTTCCACCAATAATAATAATAATAATAAAAATAAAGAAAAAAATTATTAAAAAGAGCAACAAAACCCCCAAACCAGCCAACCAACAAAAAAAGTCCCCAAACCTACAAAAATCCCCAAACTTTTGTAAAAGAAGATTTTCTTTCACAGAGAAGTAGCAACTTCAGCAACGTAAATTTGAAAAGTGAAAATATGATTTACAGAAAATTTAACTTTGTGTTCTCTGTGAATGGTTTGATGTCTCTCAGTATGTGAAAAACAGTAAATAAGCCAAGGCTATGTTTTTCCTCACTTCTTGAATTTCTTGCAGTTTTGCTGTCTAAAGAAACAAGTACAAGAAATCAGAGGAAAACATATTTTTGTAATTACACGTGATTTTTCAGCAGATGGGGAAAAAAAGTAACAAAAACTAGAAGTTTTCCCCCTTTCCCCAACCTCCCATTGTCCTTTTGAATTCTTACACAGGAAGAAAGTTACTTCTCAAGAAAATTTTCAGTGAAGTTTTCTCTAAAAATCCCCCTGGGAGAATTCTCATTTTTGCCCAGTTCTATTGAGAGTTACTCTCGTCTCTTGAGATAAGCAAGCCTTGTGCCTGTGCCGTGCTGCCTTGCGGACTCTTTAGTATGACAGACGCTTAAGTCAGCAATTTTATAGCCCCATTTACTTCGTTGGCATTTTCAGGTATTGAATTCCAGGGCCAAACATCAATTTCCACTTATTTATCAATAATGGAGATTACCCATAGGAGCCTTTTCCCTTAACCTCCCTCATGAGCAGCAGGGGGTGAGAGCTGTGCAGGAGTTCAGCCGATACGCCTTTCGCTGCCCCCTCCGATGTTCATAGCTTTCTTCCAAGAAGCCCGACATATCCAGGTTTTATCTGAAGAGGAGAAGAAAAATGAGGGGCAAAAAACCCAGTAAAGCTCGTCTGATGTACTGCTCCTTTCCAGGTAGCTACACTGTGCTGTGATGTACTGCTTTCAAAAGCTGGCTACTGCTGCTTTAAGAATAAAGATAAAGGACTCACAGAGGTTTCAGATGAGAGAAGTGCAATGGTTTAAACAGCAACAGGTCATGCTTTGCTCCTACAAGGCACTGGAATTTCACAGCTGACTTTACAAGCACTGTGGAAGCCCAGCATACATGCCTGCCTGTGTTCAAAGATGTCCAAGTCATTAAAAAGTCAGCTTTTCCATGTAGTTCCCTAAAAAGTTAGCTTTTCCATATTTTTCCCTATATACAGGATGCTTACCCTAGCTAGACTGTAAAGGTATTAACCTGTCTGCATTGGAGCTCCTTTCCAAGATATCAGGAGGCCAATTCATATCAGTTGAGATGGGTGACCTCTATGAATCAGTGGCATTGATTTTTGTTTCCTTTTTGGTTTAAGTGTATTTAACAAGAGCCAACTTTAAGATGAACAATGGCAAGTGATCATACTCATAACTAGCGTATGTTTATATAGCATACTGCTGAGCCCAGGCCAATACTATTTAACTCCCAGCAGGACACAATAGTTTCAGAATAGTGACCAGGTTGTAGAACTGTTGGCTGGCTCACCAGGAGTGTAGCCAGAGAAAGCTCACAGCTGCCTTCACATCACTGTGGAAATGCATGAATTCCCTGTAACTTGCGTCCCCATCATGTGGTCTCTGCCCTTTCTACTAATTTTCCAGTCATTAGTGTTTCTTTGCATGCAAGTACCTCAGAGGAAGAAGAGTCTATTAAACTGCATCTAAATAATATCAGGTAGTCAGGGGTATTTGAGCCGGACATCCCCCCCAAACTGGAAATAATCAGAAACAAAGCAGGTGCCATGGCAGTTCCAGCACAGAAAGTCAGAAATTAAAGTGGAGATTTCAAGGCACTCCACATCAGAAAATCTGTCACCCCTTCAGACTTCTCTGGGTGAGGAGAACATAGGGAAGCCAGCAGAGATTCAGAATCTGGCACAGATCTGGCAGCCTTGTGTGCCACTTTCAGCAGTTCTCACATTTGAATGAGGCACAAAACCTGTTTTATGAACGTATAATGATGATGATAATACTTTGCACTTCAAAAGCCGCTTCTCTTATACAGCCTGAAAGATTAACGAATGAGACTTCACAAACCTATGCTAGTTAGCATTTAACTGATCACAGTGTTTACACTGACACATACGTCTTTATTTTTGAAAAATAATTTCTCTGAAAGCTTCAGTAAATTGCCGAGAAGAGGGAATTATAATCATCAAGGGCTAAATCCTGCCCGCTATCTTCATACCAATTCAGGCAGCACCAGGATTTGGTCCAAACCATTTCCCATAAGCAGCAGCACATTTCCCAGTTTATTTTCCTTTCTCTTATATCCTCATATGCTACAATCTTCTTCTGACTCATTCTCTCTCTATTGATTTGATATCATTATTTCTCTTTCTTCCTCTTGTGATAGTAACTGCGCCTGAGAAGACTAAAGTGAGATCAGCACTTGAATTGCTTTCCTTGGCTGCAGAGTTTTCTTTTAAGCTGCAAGTATTCCAAAATCTACAGCATATCTGCCAAGCAGAAACCACAGCATGCAAATCAATAGACATGCCTCGGCTGCTAAGAGTAAAACTCATGACAGTCCCAAAATAGAGCTTGAAAACATGTATTGGTGCATGGTGATTTCTTGCTTCCCCCCCAATGACCACATATACTTGTTATCCTGGCTCTGACTCCAGCTTCAGCAGCAGTCAGCTAGTTCTGGTTACAAACTACAGGCTGCTCTTTATTCTCAGATCTAAGCTATTTTAGTCATTACTGATCTGCAGGAGAATGTGTTTTTTTGTGCTCCTGAGTGTTCAGTTCCTCTGAGACATTAAAACTCATTTGAAATACTTACGGAAAATGTAAAGGACAGAGGGGAGGATTGTGCTGTCTACAGAGACCTGCCAGACTAACCTTACAAAAACATGTCCATCACAAACACTAATCTTTCTCTGAAAACTAAAGCAGGTGTTTCCTTCAATTTTTCTCCTGTTTACAAATGGTGGCCCAATTCTGTCCTGCTTACTCAGGCACAGCTCCCAGTGAAATCCTTCTCCCTCTCTCAAGTTCGGAGATGTTGTCTCAGTAGGCAGGACAATATGTCTGTATTGACTGGGGGTGACGGGCCTCATTTTCCTTTGCTATCATAATGTCACTAATTAAAGTGAAATAACTGAAAAGATGCATCTAAGTTGCAAAACACACTGTTGTGTGTGAATACAGAACTATTACCAAGCTGGTTTCGATCCAAGAGCAAAGAAGCTAATGAATGCCACGTCTGCCTGGGCAGGGATGAGCAGTAACATGCTAGACCTGCACCGATCCAAGCTGGTAGATGTTACGCAGCTCTAATGTGGCAGCTGGGTAGTGGGCTTAGTCTTGGAGCTAAAGAATGCAGGAGAACAGCAGAGCTTCTTTAGGCAGCACACGAAGAGTCTAAGCGATTGCCACACTGTAGCTGGCCGGTGTTCAGCTGGCCCTGTCCTTGCTTCCAGCTGACCTGTGATGGAGCAGATGCTGTAGCCTTCATCTGCCTGCTCAGTGTGTCGCTGCTGTTGCTCTGGGCAATTTTGCACTTTTGTTTCTAGCGTGTGAAATACAGGTAGAGCTTCCAGAGACTAGTCTCCCCTCCATGCCTTTCTTACCTCCATTATTGTGCTAGCTTCATGAAAAACCATGAAACCATGATTATAATGAAATTTGCAGTCTGGTATCCTCCAAGAAAGAGAGCAAAATAAGAAATTTCTGGTCCTTCAGGAAGATGGATGGCAGAAAGGTGGGTCCAAGCAACAGCATAAAATGTGAAGGCAAAGAAATTCTTCCTAAGACTGCAGGTAATATCTTACAGGATGTTTTGCAACAAACTACAGAAAAATCACCTCTCTCTAAGCCATTTATATACTATAGGACAAAATAACTTCCTTTGAGAAAAGAAATACAATGCTAAAAGGTAAAAGTATGTCCAATATACCTTGTTCAGTGAGCCACAAAGATGAAAACAGTGCTCAAGATCAGACTATCTTCATATTATTTTACCAGGAACTCTAATGACAATACTGAACAGAACCTACTCATAGCTACTCCACCAACAGCGAGTGGGGAGAAGTTGGGGAGTGCACATCAGGGCCGGGGAGAGACTGCCACCGCTCCCTGGCGACAGCAAGAGCCACTAAACGCAGCAGTTAGGGTAGATGCAATTAGCATCCTTTCAAAAAGCTGCAGTGGCAATAGAGCCTCTCTGAGGGATGAATATGATGGTAAAACCACTAATGAGAGAGCTAATTGATTCAGCAGGTTAGAGCGGTAATGAAGAATCATCTACTGGCTGCCTAAATCAGATCATCTGACACCTGCAGAGTATGAGTGTGGCTCGTCCGAAGTAGTGGGCCTGCTGTTAGCCTATTAATAATTTCATTGTTCATTTCTCGCTTCTTAATCTATTTGTTTCACCCAACTTTGTGTGTTTGATTAAAGGGAAGAGCAAACAAACAAACAGCCACACGCTCTCTTGCTGAAACGATGACATTTCACAACAGCTACCTCTCTTGATTAATGCAGTTTTCAACTACTTGCAATGAATTGTGTAATCTGGTATTTGCTTGATCTTAACCATTTTTCTTTTCCAAGCTAGAAATGGGGCACCCTCAGGGGGTTGTTGAAGCTTTTATATGTTGTCATTTTATATATTGTTTTCTGAAGTGTTATGAATTTCACTTTTGCCAGAAATTTGTTTCTTTTTCTTGGTGCTACCACCAGTTTTCCCAGGTGACCAGAGAACTAAGATTCTATCTGGCCAACTGCAGCCTCTAATCATTGGCAGCAAGCCTGCATGTGAATAAAGCCTACCTGGTGAGTAAGGAATTGAATGTTTGTGTCTTCCTGCTGTTACGAGAGTGGGTTTATGAGAGTAGCAAAACACCCCAAGTTTTTATCATGGGGTCAAAAGCTAAATCAGGTAATAGGACCTGTCAGAAAGTCACTTAAGACATTGTAGCCTTTGTGCACATTTCATTAAGAAATAATCTTGCAGAATTTTATAACCCTGATTCAGAATATGAAGGTATCAATATCTTAAGAGTCATTGCAGAGAAAATAGCACAACTAAGAAGCCCGCATTGAGTGAAGAATGCACTTACCCTTGGGAAGCAGGCAAACATTCTTGCCTCTTAAATAAAGTACATCAATAAGCACATGATGGAGCACTAGCCCTGGAAGGTACCCAGTATTTTGGTTTTCACTGGATTGTTTCCACTGGGAGACACAACTGCTTGTATGCACTGGGTATAGATTTGGAACAAGTCAATTATATGGCAAGAGTACAGACAACATTCCCTTTCTGTAAATCCAAATGGAAAAAAAAAGAATCCTGAAAATGATCAAGAGTTTCTTGTTCAGAAACCCAAGCTGTCTTATCATTCAGGTCCTGTGGCAAAAGAAACTATTCTCAAGCTTATTTTGGGGGCAATACTTTTACTCACTGCTCTCAAGATCTGACACGCTTCTCTTCCGCCCACCACCCTACTCTTGCATTTGCAACAAGGCTCTGGGAAATCTGTATTTAAGTTTTTGGTAAGTCAAACCTCTCTATGTTGTTCAGTGTTTTGGATTACAAGTCTGGCTTCTTCAGCTATCCTAAAATTAAACAATGTATTACTACTCTCTTTTTAAGATGAAAGAACATGAGCTGGGAAACCAACCTGCTTCAATGAGGTTTACTATGAAAGACACACTTTTACGCTTCAATGTCCAATAGTACATCAACAGAAATAAATTCCATGACAGAAAAAAATGGGTCCCTCATAGTGCAATTGAGGCTTTTTTAGTGATGGAAACATTTAAACAATTGTAAAGTCCCAAATTAGACTTTCAAGCCATTTATCTCTATTCTAACTCAACATACTCACACTAAAATGCTATTTTATTCCAAGGTTTAGATAAACCGGTACATCTGCGTGTACTTATCATCCCTTTTTCAAATAAAATGAAGCTAATTCCATTTTTCTTTCCATTCCAAAGGCCAATGCTGTACACACGTGTCCCCTTGTTGTGACACTGCCAGCTTAAACTGACCCACAGCCCATTATGCCCAGCCTTCCTCTGTTCCCAGCACACACTGGACCAGTAGAATTGGTTTTCACACTGTGTTCTAAACTGGATCCAGATTAAAAATAAACACTTTACTGGACCACTTGTACCCTGTATCACTTCGCTGACCTGGTTGACCACCTGCAGCCCTGAGCAGCTGTGTGTCACAACAGACAGGGTGGTGTGGGGATGGATACAAACTGCTTAAGCCAGTACTGCCACCAAAAGAAACGTCTGTCACACTACAGCTTTAAGATACAAACCAAATCCATTTAACAGCTTTTTACTGCCACTCTGGAAGATGCTTTCCCTAAGAACAGACTGTCAATATCCTATTTACTCTCCTGTGCAGCAAGGTGGGGTTTTGTTTACTTGCTTTAGCATGACAAACTACGCTCCTATTACCACACTATGAGCAAGAGAGAGCAACTCCCTGGGGTGTCAGCCAGAGGCATGGAAGATCAGTCCATTGCAGCTATCACCACTCTCCCATTCTTTTGCTGATGGTGTCAACTCCTGACCGTGGCAAGTTGCTATATATTGCAGTGCTCTCCCTTCTGTTTCTCCTGTTTCCAGTCAGGCAGATACTGCTTTTTCTCATTGCCCTCTCATATGTCTCCTTTATTATCCTGGTTGCACTGTCATTTATCTGAGTTTGGCCTTTCTCGCGTATCTTCCAATTGTCATTTGCAGTTTACAGTCACCGTCTGTGTGTTTGTAGGAAGTCGGTCTCCAATGTTGAACATTTTGCTATAGCAAGGTAGTCTCTGTAGGGATACTTACAGCTTCTGCTCTTAGTGCCTTCCAGAAATGTTTCTTTAATAACACACATAAATATTAAAGGAAGAGAATGAAAATCAGAAGGAAGAGAAGGACGGTTTTGTTATTTTTTTCTGACCCAATTTCCATCCATCACTTCAATTAGGTTCTTAGAGACAGATGAACTTCTGCATCTTTTTTCTCTCCGATACCTTCTGTACAACTCCATATGGATCTTCAAAAAATCCGGTCTTGCTCAACCTTCCCTCCTTGTTCTCTGTCTGCATGAGTGCCCTATTTCTATTCCTTATTTCTTGGTAATTGTATTCAAACACTCTCTTTGTTCTTTGTTTGCTAACCTGCATTTTTTTTTCCTCTAGTCAGCTTATCTCTTTTTTAGTCCTTTTGATTAAAGTTCTCAATTCATTTAGTATCTTTCTGTTTCTCCCCAGTCCTTCTAAAGTGAAACTATAAAGCACTGCAGGGAATGCTTGTATTTACCTCCCAATTCTCTTAGCTAGGCTTTCAGGCTGACTTGTAAGCTGTATACTACTACATCTTAAAAGTTTCCATTCCTACACTGAACCATTTTACTCTTCCCTTCCCGTTCTCCTCTAGCAATAGCAAAAGCTTTAGTTTCTATACCCATCATAGTCTTTCGGAATTGTGATTTGCTGCTTCTGCTCAAGTCCTTTCCTGATGATCAGATAAACTGAATAACCTGCACAATTTGGAGTGAACATCTCTGTGCACTGGCAGCGTAACTGCAGCAGGAGAGGAGAGGTGACAAGTTGCTACACCGTGCATTTTTCAACGTGCACATTATGTTGCAGTTTTTCATCCGCTGTCTGTCTGAGGTAGCAGGAAAATTGGAGGAGTGTTAGACTGTAATTCTCTTTGGATTTGTCTTATATTTTTAAACAAAAACTAGGGGAAACAGCAAAGAAATGTGCATCATAGTCAGCTTGGCTTGATTTGGGCTTTTACTGCTATTCCAAAGGATCATTTTTCTCTCTTCCACAGGCAACATCCTGGTTTGCAGCCTAGATGTGTTTCTACCCACCACATCAATACCAGCGAGTTCATCTTTCCATTTTCACTGAAGTTGCTTAGTAACAGAAGATGAGGGGAAAGCGTGTCCAGACTGCATTGCAATGTCTTATCTTCAGGTTCATTGAAAAAGATGGGCTAATGGACCACCAATGTGAAAATGTTGTTCACATTTGAATCAGTGGATCCATTTGATATTCCTCAAGGAGCTTTTAGAAGAATATTTTTGTTGTACTTCTTTTCAGCACATATATTTTTATGTGAATGCCCTTCAACTATGCCACATCTAAGAAATAATAAAGAATTTTCCTTTTTTTTTTTCTTCTCACACAGTATTCGGACCAGTTTCGTAAATATGCAGGATGAGAGTTTCTATATTTTGCACAGACACACTTGGAATAATTTTTTTAGTATCATTTTGAAAGTGAACTTACAGTCCATTAAAAGTACAGGCAATCTGAAGAGTTTTTAATAGTGTGGACAGGAGCTTAATAAAGATACAGTCTCACGGATGAGTTCCCTCACCGCTGTGATCCTGAGAACGATCTCCACTCCCACAGTGACTGTATAACACCATTCAGAAGCACTACAGCATTAAGGAAGTATGCAGGTGGGATTTTCAAGTCTGCAGCTGTGGTCTAGCTCTGCAATTCCTGAAGGCAAAGAGTAAGAGCATACAGCTTCCAGAATCTATTGCAAGATTTTTAATTATATTTCAAGAAAGTTTCCTATTGAAAGCAAAACAAAAAGCCCAAACAAAACAAAAATGAAACAAACAAAGAAAGCCCAAATGAAGAAAAAGAAGGTCATGCAGAAAGGTCAATGGCCACCATTCTTGGTCATCAATCTCCAGGCAAGATTTAGGATAGAGTCAGCTCAGGACTCCTCAGCAATGTAATCAAAGCTGAATTTTACACCCATGTCCTTCCCTTTGATCTTGCACTAAGGAAAGCATCGCTCCTCTAATTTCTATCTTTAAATAAACTCATTCCCTACAGAAACATCTCTTTTCTAGATGAGCTCATTTCATCCAAGGACTACAGAAGCAGCCATCAGAGCCCCAAACCTAGATAGGAGTTGCTTCCTTTTTATCCTGTTAGACCCAGGGAAAAGGGAGACTAAAGCCCAGGAGTGTTGTGCTGGTTTTTTTCTGGGGTAAAGTTAAATTTTTTTTCATACAAGCTAGTATGGGGCTATGGTTTGGATTTGTGCTGAAAAATGTGGATAATAAGAGATGTGTTTATTACTGCTGAGCAGTGGCTTACACAGAGTCAAGGCATTTTCTGCTCCTTACTCCACTCCACCAGCCAGCAGGCTGGAGGTGCACAAGAAGTCATGAGGGGGCATAGCTGGGACAGGTGACCCCAGTTGACCAAAGGGATGTTCCAGACCATATGACATCATGATCAGCACAAAAAGCTAGGGGATGAAGGAGGAAGAGGGTAATGTTTAGAGCAATGGCATTTGTCTTCCCAAGTAACTGCTATGAAGCCCTGCTTTCCCAGGGATGTCTGAACACCTGCCTGCTGATGGGAAGCTGTGAATGAATTCTTTGTTTTGTTTTGCTTGTGAACAAGGCCTTGCTTTGCCTATTAAACTGTCTTCATCTCAACCCATTAATTTTTTCACTTTTTACTCTTCCCCCATGCTGTCATGAGGGAAGTAATCGAGTGGCTGCATGGGGCTTAGTTGCTGGCTGGGGTTAAACCACCACAAGTGTGGTTTTCCAGTATCTGCAGTGCCAGTCCATGACCTTGAACTCACCACCAGCCCCAGCAGGAGACAAAGCAGAGGGGTGAGGGCAGACAGAGCAGAGCTGGCTGCGCAAACACTGCAGCTCAGCAGCCTGTAGTGCAGATGCTCTTCTCCCAGAAAGAGGAAAGCTTAAACAGCTCCCTGCACTATATATAAAGCCAGCTGCAATTTGGAGCTCTTTATGTATGTGTAGTGTGATGGTAGTAAATGGCTCAGCCCATAGCGTGAGTTATATACTTCGATTTCCTTGTGATATTACTGTACGAACAACCTTTGCTAGTTCGCGTTGATCCATACCCTTGTCACGAAAGCCTTCTCCTACTTACACAGATGAAAGTGGGTGATGGGAATAAATATTGAATATATGCTTGAATGTATGAGATATGTAACTATTACAAACACATCTTTTCATTTATCTGTTAACAATGAATAATAAACAGCACTTTTAAAAGATGAATTCTGGGTTCAGTTTTGGATATATTTTTGTTCTGAAAAGGAGAAATATCTCTGTATATCATTACAGAATACTTAAGGTCTGTGTGAGACTACCTCTTGATCATGAGTTTGTTTTTTATTTTTATGTTTGAATCTTAAGAGGAAATGTGTTGCTGCTCCATAGAACTATTTATTCAACATCCTCAAATCCCCAAGGCAAAGAGTTTGGTTAGACACAAGATGGCAGAGTACAAATCATAATTATATTGAAAAGGAAGGTTTAACTAAGGACTTAGAAATGGATGGTCAGGATCCTATGGAAATATCTTTAAATACTGAAGGGTGCATTATGCAGGGCCTGGCACTGTGCATTTATCATTACTCCCAACCTCAGTATTGTAGCAGAAAATACTTGGGATAACAAATTACTCCTATAAATCCTAGCAAACAGTTGGTAATTCTATTTTGTGTTTCCCTTTGAAATTTTCTAAAATTCTTTAGAACCTATAGTCTATACATTGCAGAATGATAATTGTTTTATTTGTACTGAGTTTGCAGGAGGAGTTTAGTTTGATAAATACATCTGAATTTGACCCAGTGAAGAAATTACCTGATCTATCACTGAAACTTAGTCATACCTGTAAACCACATGAAATCAAACACCCTTCAGTGCACAGTGTCACTACACACAGTCGAGGACAGGAACTGAAGATACTGAAAAGAGGTGAATCTAAAAGGAACAAGGATATTAATGCGATACAAAAATAGCTTGAGCCTGTACTTTCCTCCTTTGTCAAGAAGTCTCAAAGATTCTTAAATGTCTGCGCACACATACTAAGAACAGAAATGTCTGCAAAAGTTAAGCCAGCATTATGCTCAAAGCTGTAACATGGCTGAAAGCAGCAGCTCATGCACTGGCAGCAGTTCTGCCTTTTCATCCTTTGCCATCCAGCACCTAAGCTGTGATCCACTGTATTGCAGGTTGCTCGACACATTCACAAGTGTAATAAAAAGAACTAGACCATGTCCCAAAGGGATTGAGTGAAAGAGAGAAAAAAAATGTGCACAATAAAATTCCATTGCAGATATTTCCAGCTTTTCTGTATTTTTCCCCCGGTCTCCTCATTTTTAACAAGGGAGGTTCCCTTCTTGTTTTGTGTGCTTTGTAAATAGTAACAGCCATTATTTATTCAACATATTTGCCTTTTGTAATGTTGGCTTTAATTTTTAATATTCACACTGATATTCTTCTTCAATAGCGTTGTGCACAGGGGCATATCTGTTTGTATTTATTCATTAGCGTGTTGCTAATTAAATATGTGTTTCATTAAACTTGTTTAAAAAAAAAAAAGTAGAAGTTGAGAAGAATGAACATACTGAAGTACAAAACCNGATCGATGCCACAAACCAAGGCTTTGAAAAAAAAAAAAAAAGCTTCCACAGCTGAGTTGTTAAAAGTAATGTGGGCAGCAGGAGTGTCAAAAGCATCTAATGTTTTCTGCACTGTACCGAGTTTAAACAAAATGTGTGTGCTAAAGGTAGCAAGTAAAGTTAACATGTATCTGTCTACTTAGAATATTCATGCCTGGGAATCAAAGCGCTTCAGTTACTTTTCCTCTGGCTGCTCCCCTGGCTGGCTTTTTGCCACATGCATTATTTTCTTAGAAGATTCCTTTACAAAGATGTACAGAGATACATCACACATAAATGAGTAGAAAGCGATCACCTGCTTTGACTATCTTTGCACTGTGAATACTAAGGAACTGTTTTTCTCTTCAAAGCCGAGAAGCCCAAGTCCCTGACCAGCTTCTTAAATGCCACTGAATCTTCAGTGTTGCCCTGTGACATCCCAGTCCAGCAAACTCTTCTGACACATCCGGATGTTCCTGCTGGCTCCGCAGAAGTCACTACAAGCTAGCTACAGCAGCACAGCCCTGAAGCACAGCAAATGCAGCAGTGGAATGACTCAGTCATAACCTTATGTTTAAGGTGGGCACACACTGAAACTCAAGGCACAAACCTGCAAGGCTTGTTTCCCCAGTTTTTGATCCTGGGGCTGGTTGAACTTTCCTAAGTGATTTTGTTGAATTTTGCCCTGCGAGGCTACACCCACTGAGGCTGCCTCCTACCATGACAGCTGACAGGGATAAGTTTTAGTGAAAAACTAAATTTACTCTTCGAGTGGGTGAGTGCTCCTGTATTTAAACTATCACCAAGCTAAAACCCTGATGACAGCACCTCCAGATGAACCTGTTGAATAGCTTAGATCAGATACATATTGCTCAGATCAGATACACAGGATACTCCTGAAGACAAGGTACTGGATCACATGAACAGGATGGAAAGGAACATATCCCAGGATGGTAACTGCCAGCTACACAAAGACTGTATTTACCATTTGGGAGAAAGAGTGGATAAACAAGCATGCAACTGGCACAGGAACAAACACATCAAGCTGGAGCACCAAGAATTATGACATGAAGTCAGTGTATCAGAGATTTGCAGGAATGTTACCGCAATCTGTAGATCTCTCAGTAATGGAACACGAAATGAAAGGATATGAATGGGAAATCACTGCTTTGTGCAAAGCAAAAGGCTAGACAGACGAGAAAGTTTTCAGAAAGAACATTTATCACGCATTTACAGTGACTAATAAAAGACAGAATGGTGATGGTGGTCACAGAGAGAAGGGCCTGGGTGCTAGATGAACTCAAATGCCACTAGCTACAAAAATGTGATCATTAGAAGGAATAATAATAAAAAATATATATTAATAGAAAAGAAATAAAATATAAATTTTAATAAAAATTTTAGAGCATGAAATGAATCTGTTGCAAAAGACTGTTAAAAATCAGTTGTAACTATCTCAGTGTATGTGAAGAATGAACTCAGAAGGATCCTGTACATGGTAATATAAACACTAGACTGCAAGGAATGATAAATAGAAGAAAGATCAAGAGTGTGCAGAACGGAGTGAAGAATGGCACAGAACAAAAAGGTTTAGAGATAAACAGAGTTATAAAGCAGATGTAGAACACAAAGTGCAAGAGTGTCATTCAGCTCCACTGTCACAGCTGCACTGGCAGATGCAAAAATCCAAATAAGATATAAAACAATGCTTTAAGATCCATAAGGTGTCTGTTCCACCGTTACAATGGTCCTAAATGCACTGGTTTAGTTTTCAAAAAGCATCAGTATTTAATCTCTAAGTATTTAAATACAATATGTTCTGTGAACATATACACAAATATTTCTCACACATGATTTTACTCTGTTTAGCCTTTTACTTCTGTCTTGCCCTCAAGAGTTTGGTCAGCAGTAGGATCCAAAAGAAAAAAATCATATGATATAAGTTAGAGATGATAGCACAAAAAAGGGATGTCTTGGCATTTCTTTGTAGCTAATTGATCCCTATAAACAGCACTTGGCTAAGACAGAAAGCCGACAAAATTGAACTAAAATTTAGGCATATTTAGCAACATATGGAGTGTCTCATTCAACTGGAAGATTAAATTTTTATTATTATTTCATCAAACTTTAACTATCATCTGGAAGAAGTAACTTGTTTTCATTATTTCCTTAGGATATTTAATTCTTTTCCAGTAAAATATTAATGTTCAGTCATGTATATTTTCCTTCTGTTCCTCATATTCTTTAGTTTGTGTCCATTTAAATGTTACAACAACATCATTAAATAACTTCCTTAATGTTCAAAGACTATTTCCATGATGCATTTACCACTGCATGTTTTATGTACATGAATAGACTGAAACAGAAGCTCTTCCTCAAAGACCTTATAATCTACTGCATATAAAAAAAAAAAAGAAGGTCAATTTGATAAAGGAGAATAGTTTAAGCAACACTATCTGGGCTATTGATAAGGGAAAGGTAAAAGGCTGCTTAAGATACGCTGTGAAATCCTGAAGTTACTTGGGTGTCTTTACTAATTTCAGTGGACCTGATTTTCTCGGCAGAATTTATGGAAGAATTTAATGAAAAACAGAGAAGCTACTCAGTAGACAAGAAAGAGAGATCACAGCAGATATGAACTAATTATCTCAGAGACAGATCAAGATAAAGAAATAAAGGTCATATTAGGAAGAAGGATGAATAGATCAAGTGAAATAGCACAACAAAAGGTTGTAAGAATGAGAAGACAATTTTCACTGATGAACACTACTGAGAGATCTGTGGAAGGAGTGAGAACAAAAGGAGAAAAGAATAACTAAGATGGAAACAAGACAATTTCTGCACATCTGTAGGGGTAGCAAAGAAGATTCAGATTGGAGGAGTATAATTAAATCAATACATAGTTCCAGAGTAAGATATCAATAGAATGGAGGAAAGAAAAACAAACCATTATAAATGTCAAAGTTAACATAACATTTACAAGGTAGACAGTAAGGAATGACTGGATCAACGCTGTAGAGATAAAGGCAGATGAAGCAGGTGGTTAGATCAGCTATAAAGATTGTAACATTCAGATAGTGACAAAATAACAAACTTGATTTCAACATGATAGTTCAAGAAACTGGATGACAGGTCAGGAGAGGAGATAGTTACTCAGGATTCTTACGAATATGAACATTGGCTATGTCATTCGTGCATGTCATAGAAGTTGGGAGAGAGCTAGAGGTAGAGTAATTATTCTTCTGTCATCACCATACTAGCAGAAGTCCCTCTACAAGCTGACTGTGGTGGTCTATCAATTAAGAACTGAACTGTCTGCTTAAAAATATGAAGTAATTATTTGTTAGATTATTTTTGGATTCTATTTGACTGAGCTACAGATAACCGTAACATAGGGAAGTGTATTAACCTGTACATAAAGTAACTACTGATAGTGTCATAACCTGCACAATAGGCAATCTCAATTAATATTATGCAGCTTTTGTATAACTATAAGATTTAAATATTGCAGATATAGAAGAGGGTGTTGCAGGATTGGTCCAAGTGCAGATACAGAACTGAAGTCTAAAAACTCTTCAAAAAAATTAAACACAAGAGTAAAAAAACTTATTCTAATTTCAACAACACTGATTAATCTACCACTGTTTAACCAGTCTTCAAAAGCACATATTTCCCCACAATTCACTCTCTGATTCTTTACCATGGCTGATATAAAACACAGACCAGAAACTATTTTGATACCGGTATTCTGATGAGTATTTTTAATTATTATACATAGTTATTTCTAAAAACCAGGGAAGTGTTAAAATAATGTTAGAATTTATCATTCCTTAGTTATGACTTGGTTAATCCATAAAGCCCAGAAGTAGTTTAGATTTGCCACAGCCTTCTACCAAAACACTATATGGATATTCATAAGTTTATTCTATATGGAAGCAAGGAGAACATCCCATTTCTATTGTACTACTGACATAAAACATGGGGCAAATACTAACGGTGTGTTTTCCCTCACCATCCCTTCCCATATGTCACGATTTGGGGTAAGGGTACCCCCCAAATCTGCAACAGAACGCTCTCTCCCCCTCCCCACCCAAAAAGGGAAGTAAGGAAATAGAAGAGAGACACTTATCGATTAGGAAAGGAAACTAGAACAGTTTTACTAAAAAATGAAAATAATAATAACAATAATAATAAAAAGTAAATACATATAAATATCCACAAAACCAGTATCGAACCCAAGCCCCCCTGATGGTAACCACGTCCCCGTCCCCACTGATGTTGTGGAAGGGCCCAGCAGCAGCCGGGACCGGGAGCTGGATTCAGGGATGCGGCCCAGAACCTGGGGCCCAGCCAAGGCCTGAGCCGGGGGCTGAGACCGGGGCCGGAGGCCTCAGGGCAAAGCTGAAGCTGCCAAGGCCAAACCGAGCAGGGAAGAGTCACAAAGCCAAGAGAGCAGCTCGAGCTCAGGGAAACGAAAGATGAAGGGCAAAATGGCGAAAGGGCCAAGAGAAGAAGGGCCAAGACCCTCGTGATCCCTCAGCTTTATGTGGAATATGACGTATACGGGATAACATACCCCCTTGGCTAATTTAGGGTCACCTGTCCTGTTCACTCCTCTCTGAAGAAGCAGTCTTTACTCTTCTGCACCCCCCGTGTGGTACACAAAATCTAGCAGTGACCTTGGTTTGCATACCAATCCTTGCTACTAACTGTAAAGATAGAGCATTATCACTGCTGGAAGCAGACTCTCTGCAAAAACATGCTGCTAACTTCAGACAGACTTAGCTGAAAAGTAAAAGTCATAGAACAGAATTGTTCTTTTCTAACCCAAACCAGGATACCATACGTGAATGCGCAGCCACATTGTAGTACCAGCTCCTGATCACTACTAGTTTCACTCAAGTGCAGAGCTCTGTACCTGCAGCAGATTGTTCTGAAATCGGTGAGTATCATACTCCTTGAACAAACCAAAGAATGGAAATTTTTGCCGTTTAGTTAATCCTTAAAACATATCCTCCTAAAATGTACACTGAAAATCTTGCAAGGTTCCAACAACTGGGTAGATGATCTTGATGTCATTAACTACAACCACTTCTATTTTATTGTCTGACCCATCTCCAAGAATTCACCAGTTGTCTCATATACAGGTAGTAAATTCCTGGGGCACTTAGCAGGGGCTTTACTCCAGTGCTTCTAACACTCTACACTGTGAGATCATGGACTGCTTGGGGGACTGTCTAAACTACCAATACAAATGGCCAAAGCCAAACAAAACCCCTTCCAACATGACCTAGAATGTGCCAGTGAACATTTGGGTATAAAATAAATACTTATAAATGTAGAGCCATCTAAAAGCCATTGAAATGTTGGTACATAATCATCCCTGGAATGACACACACAGTTAACACACACTCTTCATTCGTCTAATTATATTAAGATACTCCTAATGTCACATGTTAAAATAATAAAATTATTTGAATGCAACATCTGCAGAGTATCACATAACTTATACCTCCATTTCAGTTTTGAGTGAAAAATACCTCTCTTCTTAGTGCTACAAATATTAAACTGAAATTATTTGCTTTCAATCCCTGCTACTAAAGATAATGCTATTCCAGTTATTATAATGAAGTTAAGTGCTTCAAAAAGTCCTTCATGTGGCAGCATCATCTGTGTGCCAAGATGAATTGTCCATATCTATCACTTCAAAAAGCATTCTCCTTGCTATGAATACCCATTGACATATGTCCCATGCAAAAGACCCCTTCTCATTTCCTGGAAACTGAGCACGGTGCTTAGTAAAAAACTGTTCACCACCCATCTCGACTCACAAAAACATACCTAATGTTTGAGTACAAAGAAAAATGACAACTGCACTAACATGATTTCAGTGCATCTAGTGTTCATAAAGAAATGACAATTTCAAGCTGTCACGCTGCTGAAGAATTGTAAAATTGCTGTTGATGCACCATGTAACCAGTGAACAGGTGCTAGAAATGATTGGAGCGTGGTTCATATTAAATAGAGACCTTTGGAAAAGAAAGATGCATTCTGCCAGGCAATTTTGGAGAGGTTCAGCTGATAACACGTATTTATGAATACTGGCAAGCAATGGTGAAAAAACAGGAGGTAGAGAGAAAAAAACATCTTGGATGAACAGAGTGATATCACAGCAGAAAAGCAGACTCTTTCTCCCCTGAGAGATTAGAGCCATACACTGTGCAGGATGGTCAAACCTTTAATAATAACAATGACACAGCATGAAAAAGACTTCCTTCTTGAAAAGAAAAATCAGTGACTGTATTTAATGAAAATTCTATTTTCCTAACACTGTCAGTATCTGGAGCACAATCTAGGTGCTTCGAGACATCCCAGGGCCATTAACTCACAGGTTGAATGGAGTGACCAACTCTTCTGCAACTTCTTTTTACTAAACTCAGCAGCTTAACAGATTCAATGACAGATCCAAGCCAACGATAGCCAAAGGTGTGCAGAAAGCTGTTTCAGCCAGTGTGTAAAACAGTGGGAAGCATTTGGCAGGGTTTAAACTATAACAAAGACAATTCCTTCTAACGAATCTGTACATTTCAATGTCCCTTTTGTACGTCTCAGTCTCTACAGCTGCTATGGATGATTTGACCAACCTGCCTTTGCCAGAGTTACTGCAGTGTTGGGGATGGGAGTGTGGAGGGATTTGTGAGGGATCACAGAATCACAGAATGTTAGGGATAGGAAGGGACCTGAGAAGATCATCTAGTCCAATCCCCCTGCCGGAGCAGGATGAAGCAAGAAAAGGAATTAGCAGTTAGAAATGAAAAAAATAAGGAAGCTTATCCAGCTGCTGGAAGTGGAACTTAAATAGCTAATATTAAACACCCTTCATCCTGTTACCTCCTTCTATAAAACACCTACAAAATGCTCAGTAATCGGGCATGTTTGTGCTGTATCTCTGCAAAAATTGTGCAGAGTTCTAAAACATAACATATATGATATGGGTGCCACAATTGTGCCACTTTGATATATAGGTTTACATTAGGCAAACAGGACAAAAAATAGCTACAAGGAAAACAAGGATAATTTCCTGTGTTCTTTCACAGAAGACCAGAAATGCTGGTGTTCTGGTGCAGCTTGTTAAACTGCCTCAGACTATCAGGAAACCAGCACGCAGCTGGGTGCAACAGGTAGTACCCACTCACTAATTTTTATGCGCATATGGATCCGAAAAAGACAAAAACAAATTCCCCATCCGTTTATCATACACAGCCACAGCCAGAGAGTGTTCAACAGCAGATGAGTGGGTATAAATTCCACCTCGATATTTGGTGAGCCACAATATTTTACTCCTGTAATTACCCTACACTGGACAATAGCTGAAAAAACCCAACCTTCTCCTTTCTGAAAACCCCTGACAACATTTACCGTTGTGACCTTTTGTTATAGTTAATTTCAGATTGTGAATATTGCATAAACAAGCTATTTTCTAACATAGAATTGCTCACCTTTATTTCAGTGGCTGAATCCTTGATTCTGTACTGTGGGATGGCAGAAGGAAGGAAATATCTGATACTGTGGCAATGAAAGTGCTGATCGGATCTTATCAATTTTGTATTTCAATCAACAGCCTCTAAATAAATCTAAATTTGCATAACTTCTATTCTCCTAGCCTTTTATAAATGCAAATTAAACATCAGCATTTGGGAAACAGAAGCAGGTTGACAAATATACCCTTGGGAAAGTCAAGTACTGCCAAACTCCTTCTCTTTGCCTGAATATTTCCCATTTCAGGTAGCCACAATGGATAGCATTTTTCCAAGGCTAAGAACATGAGTTTGATTTCAGGAACAATGGTGAAGAATCTAGGGAAGCTTCCAGTGAGATCTAATTCACAAAGATCTGTATTCAGAGCTCAACTTACATGAAGTTCTGGCAAACTCGAAACTTCTTGACTTGAACTCCTCTTAATGAGAACGAATCCTTCAGGTATCCCTTGCTGTCCTTGAAACTTTGTTCTAGGTTAGCATAAAAAGAAGATATGGATAAGACTTTGGCAGAATAAAGAATACAAAATATAATGTCAAATATAAAGCATCTGACAAGAACTTCACTAGTGGCTTGATATGACAGACATAGGTGATAAATGTCTTGCATCCAACAGTCAGGTATCAGGTTTTGGGTTCTCCAGAAATGGTTAATACCTCAGCTGTCAGGCCATGTGCAGGTCTAGCGAGAAGCATGTTTCTCATTTCATCCAGTGACCTGCACGGGCTGTCACAAACTCTTTACAATGACTCATGCAGCAAAGGCAAGAAAACAAGGATCTGTGAGATTACTAAACATATTGGTGGGATAAAGACAAAACAGATCCTAAAGTGGCAAACAGAACACAAGGGAACACAGTGACCTTAACAGAATCACACACATCCACCTCCCCACTGACAGAGGCTCTCCTACTAATTATATGGGTATTTTGCTAATGTGCCTAGAGAGATGAGTGTAGAGAACCCAATAACACTGCTGTGTCTGCTTCTCAAATCTTTCAAAGGTCAAAATGAAACTGGAAGTAATCTAAAACGTCCTGCTCTTAACCCTCTGTCCCCAGTGACATTCTGGAACCACGTGCTGAACTAAGCAGCTTGCCCCAGAACATACTTGGCCACATCTTCACAGAAAGGAGTATATGAAAAAGCACTTAACTTTGACCTCCTTGTGCTTCCACTTTAATCAACTAGAAAACACAG
>WEIS01052512.1:293-19739 GCA_013389965.1 Todus mexicanus
CCCTGTATACTACTGTAGTCTTACTGAGGCTATGAGATTGACTTTCCAGAGGTACATAGGTGCCTCTAAGCACAGGGAGATGCCCAGCGGGATGTCAGGAAGGAGCTTCACAGATCAGATACACAAATCTCATCGTTTTACATTGTAATTAAGGTCTTTGACTTTAATTAAAACTCTTCCCATCTGATTTTAAAGGACCTGAACTCAGCTATCATGCATTTGGGCCCCTTGAAAAATTCTCCCAAGGTGCTACTAAACCCCATAATTGTCTGCCTTTAACAATCTGGTCCCATCTGGCTTGTTGTAATTTCCTTGTATCCATGCACAGAGCATGATGCGGAGAGGTCAAAAGCACCAGTACACTCTGAAAACCTCCCGGATGGTTGGGATGATCATTGCCTTGAGAAATGGGGGCACTTCCACTCAGGTATGTGGTTTAGGCTCCTGACCCTGGGAATCTCAGCCGTTGCCTCCCTGGGGTATTGTGAAAATAAACCGATTATTTAAGAGCAATTTTCTCCTGCAGGTGTTTATAGCACAGTGTTGATCTTCAGCATGAATTTCTGTCTTAGAGATGTGCAGACAGCTGACAGACTGCAGCCATGCAGGGTACAGTGAGCCCTCTCCAATGAGCTGCTTCTAAAGCAGGGAGGCTTTAGAAAAACATAGAGCAAGTATTTATCTGGGGGAAGGTGGGGAGAAAAAGGCATGGGAAAAGTTGCCAGGTCAAAAAAATGCTGACAAAGCAACCCCATGACTGACATTCACAGGTAACACTGAAGGAGGCAGATAAACTCCCAGAGGTAGAGGAAGCTCAGAGCTGGGAGTTTGGTTTCTACTCACTTCTAATTGGGATTATGTTGGTAATTATCAGCTCCATCGCTGGGTTTTTGGGAAGAAGAAATGGGAAGCTGAACAGCAGTAGTGGGCTGCTCCCGCATGAACTCTCCTGGCAAAATGCCTTTTAATTTCATGTGAGCTGCGCCTGCGAGAAGACGGAAGGATCAAGCCATCATCAAGGAAGATAAGGATTTGGAGCCAGGTTTTGGAAGTTGTCTCCTATCTCAGTAATGAATCAGACACCTTAGGTGAAATTCAGATCCTACTGAATAAGCATTTTGGTTTTTGAGTTTAGCGGGGCCAGGATTTCACCCCTAACTTCAAATATCTCCAAACACTGCTGTGCCTGCAGCTTGGAGTTAGTTACTGATGTTACATCCTAAAATTGCATCTCATTTACATTAGTCTTGTAGGACCTGATTCTGCACTCCCTGTAGGCGATGGAGGTCCAGATGCTCAGTTCAAGATGATGGGACTGTTCTTCCTTTACGGTGCTGCTTTACAGAATTTTTATGTATCTTAATTTATATTGTTCCTAATAATTCTAGAATGTAGACTTGGTTTCATGTACATCAAAAATAGGATGCATTTTCCCTGCCCTGGAAGGAAGACACTCTCAAGGGCTTACTGATATTTGTGTGTTTGACTTTAAGGCAGAAGTTTGTTCCTAATTAATTGAATAAGTGCTTTAATCCCTGGCCTGAGGGCTTCCCATAGAGCATTAGCTGTATTAAGAAGGAAATGGAGTGTAATCCCTTTAATATAAGCACAGGAGAACATGAGAGTTTCACATTTCTGGAAATAATTTCTTTCCTTGTTTTATCATTTATTCTAATAATAATTTGCATAAAATACAATGGGGACAAAGGACTTCTCCTGCTGCTGCTGTTAGCAGCACACAACCCTCTCTGGAGCGTTAGCATCCTTGGGCTCCAGTTATACACTGGTGCCTAACAGTGTGAAGAGAGAAATAACTCCAGAAATTCAGCTCATTCCGATGGTGCCTGTGAACGCAGGCCTGTCACTAGCTCTCCTCTGTGGAGGATCCTGAAGCCAAGATGTCATCTTTCTGACTCATGTGTCATAGAATCATAGAATCAGAGAATCTTTGAGGTCGGAAAAGACCCTTGGGATCATCGAGTCCAACCGTCAACCCTACTCTGCAAAGTTCATCCCTAAACCATATCCCTCAACACCACATCTAAATGCCCTTTAAACACGTCCAAGGATGGGGATTCAACCCCCTCCCTGGGCAGCGTATTCCAGGAGCTGACTGCTCTTTCTGTAAATTTTTTTTCCTAATATCCAGTCTAACCCTCCCCTGTTGTAGTTTGGAACCATTCCCTCTTGTTCTATCACTAATTACCTGTAAGAAGAGACCAGCACCAACCTCTCTGCAATGTCCCTTCAGGGAGCTGGAGAGAGCGATGAGGTCTCCCCTCAGCCTCCTCTTCCTCACACTAAACAGTCCCAGCTCTTTCAATATTTCCTCATCAGATTTATTCTCCAGGCATTTACTCTTACCAGCATTTACTGCTATTTGCATTCCCGTGGTGTCAGGGAAACTCATTTCTGAACTGATAACCAGGCTTGTGTGTAGCTACAGAAATTGGACTCTGGGACTAGATTCAGCTCATCAAACTCAGGCTTTCTGAGGTAGCAGTTTATTTCATCCCTGAGTATGTATCCACTGAGTATCTACTGGTCACATGAATTGGGCTAACCAAGCCAGGAAGGATCAGCGCAGAGGGAGATGTCCTCTTTGTAGATACCTAAAAGGAGGTGAGATTGGTCTTGAATGAGGCACATCCAAACCTGGTTAATGCTTGGCATTTTTTTAAAGGCTAAATACTGCTTTTTTAAAATTTGATCTGGTGTTTCTGTCGACTCATGGGACAGAAGACTAAATCTGAGCATCCTCTGCTATCTTACTTTTCAGGTCATTGGAGGAAGAGAACTGCAGCATCTGGATGGGCCAATTCAAGTGTACTCAGCTGCCCTCCAAGACCAAGTGGAGGTCCCTGCCTGCCCTACTTCTGCAATGTTACCCACCCTTCCATGCAGGAAGATAAGGATGCTATTTTCTTCTACTCAACGTACTCACAAAGTAGGTCTTCTTGTTCCCAGTTTCCCCATCTTTCGCTCCCATCTTTACATTTAGCAGGAACTGGGAATGCTTCAAGAACTCACAAAGGGCAGACTTTGTCCCTCTCCTGACCACATGTCCTTGGCATGGCTGGCTGCAGCTGAAGGAGTGCGTAGCAGCTCCCTAGCTACAACTTTGGGGTGACTTCTACTCCAAGAAGCCTTCACTCCACACCTTCAGGTGGACCCTCCTCTCACCAAGGCCTCCAGGGTTCTGGAGTGCAGGTATCTCACAAAGAGACAAAGTTTTCCCTTCTCCCTGGAAACACTGGCCACGCAGGCACTAGTGGATTCCATCGCACATGTACCCTATCGCAGGAGGGGACACCTGTGTTCACCCCCTGGCTGGCTCTGGGGCTGTTGGTGGTGGGGTGCCACCACCTGTTCCCTGCCGGGTGCCACCAGGCTGCACCCCCTGAGGTGTCCAGCTCTGTACACGCTGGTTGTTGGGCAGGAGGGGAATATTTTGCATTGCTGAAGTTTGATGAAGTCAGTCATGCTCTAACTGCAAATTTGGAGTGCACAGGAGTCTTACAGACCCAGCTGAGTCCTATTCCTCCTGCCAGTACCCAACTGCAGGTCTCTGGATCCCTTACCCCTTGTGAAGGAGAGGAGCTGGTTTGCTGGTTGTTAACTGAGTGACTTTTCTGACCCAGGTTCCTGATTCACCATGGTGGACACAATGAAGAAAACAGTGCACGGGAAGGTGAAGTACACACATCCTCACCGGTGTCTGCATGACGGGTTCGCAGAGTCTTCCAGGCTGAGAAGATAATACAAGCTGGTGACAATGAGCTTCTGGATTCTGGCCAAAGGCAGTCGTTGGTTTGGGAAGCCCAGAGAGGGAAAAGGGTGAAACGTGAGGAAAAAAAAGGAATGAGAACAGAAAATATGTTCTTGCACTTGATGGGTGACATTGTTGGCAAGGCACAAGGAGCCCTCACTAGGGTGCTGTGTGCTGGTGCAGTTACTGGTTCCATTATATTGCAGACATGGGAGCGCAGACCTGTGCCTTGGCTGGACAAGCCACCTTCATATGGCAACTGTGTTCATGTAGCTGTGGAGATTGCAGCAACACCTTCAATTACTGCAGGAGAGCTCATCTCCCCCAGCTCTCTGCTGTGCATTGGCAAGTTAGCACATTTAATGCTTTAGCATGAAAACAGCTTTCATGGGTCAGCCTGGAGGCTGATCTCACCCCGCTTCTAGGCTCCAGTACTGCCCATGGTGGATACCAAGGGAGAAGACACACGTGCAAAGCTTTTTCCCTAAAAGCCTCTTCCTGTCTCCAGGAGTTTGCACTGTGGTGGCTTTTTGGTGCTAGGGCAGGTGTTACTGGCTTGGTGTCCCTGGGCAGAGTTTTCCTCCATAATTTCTCCAATCAGTTTGCAGAACGAGTATTGACATTAGCCAGCACTTAACTTTAAATCGGTGATAAGGACACGGGAAATATTACTGAAATAGAAGACGGAAGCACATGCCGATTTAACCTGAGTGACACTGGATCTCAGCAGCTGATCAAAGTATTTCGGCAGCTTTATGTTAGCGCTCTGCCCTGGGGGCATCTGAGTGGTCAGAGGAGCCTTGAGAAAGGCAGGAGGAAGGTGTTTGTTGCAAGAGACTGCCTGGGACAAGAAATACCCCAGAAACCATTGCTGAAAGAGTGTAGGACTCTCCTGGCCACCCTGCTCAGGACTTGAATGAGCAAGGGGTTGTCCCTGTTGGACTGGCTCCAGGGGGCCCAGGGGACAGAGGCTGTGCCTGGAAGAGCAGCTCATCCTCTCCTGAGCTATGAGAGAGCGTTCTGGGTTTGTATCACCACATTTGAAGGCTTTCCTCAAGTTCTAACAGCTCCTTCTGTTTGCCTTCTCTCATTCCAGCTGCCTGTGTCGCTGGGCATGTACAGGAGTTCATACAAGAGAGACTACCAGGGGGGCTGGGAGCTCAATCCACCCAGCGAAGAGGACGTGCAGGTACCATGAGCTTTTCCTTGCTTGGCTTTTTAGTTTGTGGTGTCAGATCCCTTCTTATGGCTCCAGGACAACCAGGGACCGGGCCGGTGCCGAGGGGGCAGCAGACATGGGTGCTGTCTGCACTGGCAGCGTCTGCTTTGGTCCCCACCGCTGTGACCCACCAGCAGGTCACATCACGCCCAAATGCCCTTGGCTTGTGTCCCCATCCCTTCTGCGGGAAATCCCCCTTGCACCCTCTGGTAAAGCCGTTTGGGGCGGGCGATGCTAATTACACTCATTAAGTCAGGGCACTAACGAATGCTTGCTGAACCGGTGCCTAAGCCTTGGACTCTTATTGCTCCCCGTGGGGCTGATGGAGTGTGTCAGGATTAGACCCATCCCGGTAGCGCCTTGAGGAGGGGGATTGCGTTTGGGATGGAGATGGCTCCTTGCCCTGACACGGGCCTGAGAAGACTTCTGCGGGGAAGCTGAGCTTGTTTTTTTTCTAATCTCCTCGCAGTGCGAGCGACCCCCTGAGCTATTTAATCTGATTTGCCTCGCTCCGCCTGGCCTGGCTTAATTGCTTGTGGCAGCGCGGTGGGGACAGCTGCGGTTTGCACTGGGCCACTGCGGAGAAGTGGCGGGGGGCATGTTCAGTTGCTAAAGTGCTTTGGGCTCGTACGCTCACGAGAGAGGGAGGAAAAAAAATAGAAAAAGGAAAAGTTCAGGGCTGGGGAGGAAAAAGGAGGGGGACAACAACAGAGAAATCATTGTGCGAAGGTGCCCGCTGGGGCAGAGGGGCTGTCTGCGGCCACCATTGCCATCCTCGCCTGGGCAGCAGCCTGGGGAGCCCTCTCTTCTCCTCTCCTCCCCTCTCCCCTCCGCCTGCCCTGGGGAGCGCTCCCACTGCCAGCAGCCTTCATTAACCGGCCTGCTCGGGGCTCCCGCTGTTCTCCGGGGCTGGCGAGAGCTTCCCGGGCAGCCCCAGCCTTAGGTGGCTGCTCCACTTCCAAGAGCCGAGATCCTGGCTGGGAGGGCAGGGTTTAACCCCTGCCTGCTGGAGCACAGTTTCCAAGCCTTTCATCTCAATTTCTTTTCCTTTATATCTCTCTATATATAGTTTTTGGAAGGCTGCACATTTCTTATAGGGGTCCTGGCGTAGTTTAGGAGATATGAATGGAAGGAGCACTTGAGATATGTCTGCTTTCCATGTGTTGCAGCTCCCTTTGACTCCGTATTAACTCCCAAGCCTGCAAAGGAAAGCTGTTCCCCTTGGTAACGTGATGATGAGGTACTTGAGAGACCCAGGTTTTTTTCTTAGCCCTGCCAAGATTTGGGAGTTTTTCAAGAAGATAAAACCACTGTGGTGTTTTTATCTGTGAAATTTCAGACAGTAACCTGCTCCCAAAGAGAAAGTGGGGAGCTCCTTGGGTTAGGGCAGAAAGCACTGGCTGGTGAGCCATCCCCACCATGGGCTCCTGGAGGCTCCTGTCCTCTGGAGATGCCTCTTGAGGAGCTCTGGCCATCCTTAGTGGGGGGAAGCAGCCAGATATGGGTAGTTTCTATAGCTCTGCAGCTGTCATCTGCACTGCTGTCAGCATGGTGAAGGAGAAGCCACCTTCGGGACAGCCCTGAGGACCTTGGAGGTTGAGAGACAGAAACCTGTGGAGATCCAAAACGATGATGGACAAAGCCCATGAGGATGGTCCTTGCTGGCTCCAGCAGTCTGGCAGAGCTCACAGCAGGAGAGTCTCTTTCTGAGCCCCTAGAAAGGAGCAACTGGCTGGTGATGGAGCCGTAGTGTGCAGGTGAAGAGGCTGAAGCCAGCACACCCCCGAGACCAGCCATGCCAGCAGCCCCATTAGTCTTCCTCAACATCAGTCCTGGAGCTATTCCCTCTCCCTCCATCAGACCTCTGCTTGTGCCCTCCTACTGTCCTCCTGGGGTCCAGCAGAGTCTCAAGCCATAAGATGGAGAGCAAGAGAAAGCCGTGACTGTCCCTGCATTTTTAATGGCAGCTACGGAGCTGCTTTGTGGCCCTTGTATCCACAGGGGTGCTGACCCCACCAAAGCCCAGGCTTTGCTGTCGGCAGGTAGCGTTGCTTGGTGATGCTTTAGCAACTGTCCTTCCCACTTGCTGCCTCTCCACTCACACGAGGCTTTCCTCTGCAGAAGCTGTGGATTGCAGACTCCCAGCTAAAAGCCAAGGAGTTTGCCATACCCCGGGAGGAGCAGGCGATCCCCTACAGCGACAACATTGTCAGGGAGAGGAGAGACGTGATCCCAGCACGCGGCATCAAAGGTAGCAGTCGTGCTGATAATGCAGGGAGGGAGAGGGGAGGCCAGAAGGCAACACCTCCATCCCCAAAGCCTTGCAGCAGAGAAAGCACTTTCCTTCGGCCCTTCCTATTGCAGAAAGCTACCGACCAAAGTACTACCCTGCCACCGAGCTGGCAGCAACCCAGGCGGAGAAATCGGAGAGGCTGCGGGCTCTTGCTGAGCTGCAGAATGAGCTGTTTCACTGCCAGCATCTTCCAGCTGCTGCTCAGACTCCTGGAACAGCAGGTAACCCCCCACGCCGGCGCCGGCCGCTCGCAAACAGCTGACTGACTGTATCCAGCTACCCGAGGGCCTGTCTGCCTGGGCCTTTGCCAGCTGAGCCACCCCTGCCCGTGGTCCGTGTTGGAAGCATCCCGATGGAACATCAGTGCTGGGCTAAGCCCAACGAGGATTAGCAGTGCGGGCCCAACACCCTGTCACCACGAATATGCAGCTCCCAGGCCAACTCAATGTACAGATGTGAGCTGGAGGTTTAGGAACTTCTGCAGAGCCATGCTTGGTGCATGAGGAGCCCGTGCTAGCAAGGCATTGGCACTGCAAAGTCTCTAAGGGCTTTATCTCCACAGCTCCTTTGGGATGGAGGGAGATGCAGTTGTAACCCCATGTTGCAGGTCGTGAGCGGAAGTGCAGGGAGGCAAAAGGACTCTGGCTGGGCACGAGGGACTTGGGTGGTTCAAACCAGCAGCCCTTAGTACCCTCCTGCTTGGGATACCTGTCTGGCAGCAAACACAGCAGAGGGGCTGGTGGCCAGCCCTCAGCCATGCCATTTACCAGCTTGCTTGCATTGATTAAAGTGCTGATAGAAGTCAGGAAAACAAGACTAGTGCTGACCAAACACCACCCAGCCGTGCTCAACCTTCCCAAGGCAGCGGAGACCTTCCTCTGCTGAGGGTGATCTTCCACTGCTGAAAAGAGTGACCTCATTAATGTTTATAAATATGTAAAGGGCGAATCTCGGGAGGATGGAGCCAGGCTCTTCTCAGTGTTGTCCAATGTTAGGACAAGGGTCAGAGGGTGCAAGCTGGAGCACAGGAGGGTTTGTGTAAATATAAGGAAAAGCTTTTTCACAATGAGGGTGACAGAGCCCTGGAAGAAGCTGCCCAGAGAGGTTGTGGAGTCTCCTTCTCTGGAGATGTTCAAAACCCACCTGGACACGTTCCTGTGTGACCTCATCTAGGTGATCCTGCTCTGTCAGGGGGTTTGGACTACATGATCTTTTGAGGTCCCTTTCAACCCTTAGCATTCTGTGATTCTCTCAGCTCCTGTGTATAAAGGAAGAGGGCAGCATTGCTCAGCAATGCTCCATGATCAAACAGGAGGATATGAGTGGGATATCCTCTCTGTTCCCTGAGCTCACCTCTCCCAGCATGGGACAGTAGGGCATCTGTGTCTGGATCCTCTTCATGATCAGTGGGGAGAAAAGACACAGCCATCTCCTGTAGCTTGAGGATGGGGTGCAGCAAGCCCTGGCAGGTTTTCTCTCTCTACTCACTAGAAGAGTCTGGACAAGCAGCTCAGATGGACATGTCTCCGTTTGAACAGTCCAGTTAGACTCCACTTAGCGTCCGAGGGCTTCAAGCATCTCCTTGCCAAGCCCATCAGAAGCTGTCTTGCGCTAATGACAAAACTAGCTTGGGCTTTTCCCTTCCTGCTCTGCCCCTGCATAACCCAGTACTGCTGTGTTTCCCAGTGTCTTTTTCTTTCATACATGATCCTTCTGCAGGGAGTTTCAGCTCCTTTTAACACTCCAGGGCAACACAGAGACAGTATGGCTCCTTCCACATACTTTACATCACCATAAATCCTTCCCCTACCGGCTTCATGAACTAAAGCGATGCAAAATTGATGCACCTCAGCAAAGCTCTGCTGAAGTGAATGGGTCTCCCCTGATTTATACCAGATGAGGTTTCAACTTGCTGCTGTTGTTTGTTTGCTCCCACCCAAGGATAGGATTTGGGTGAGTAATTGATGGTGCTTCCCTCTTCTCCCATCTCTCAGAGATGTTGCTGCAAAGGCAGAATCTGCCTCAGAGCTGTGCCACCTACCAGCATTTCCTCCTGGAGACACACCGGGCAAGTAAGCACGATGGTGAACAAAACAGGAACAGGTCCCTGAGCTCATCTGTGATTGCGGAAGGTCAGTGGATGCAGGCTGTGGCAGCTGCCACATGTGAGTGACTTGTGCCCTTCATCCTAGCTTTGAGTTTTTTGATTTAGTGAAGGAAGAGACTGAGAAAGGTGAAGGGAAGGTGAAAGGTCCACAGAGTCCCCATAATCATCTGCCCATCAGCGGGAAGAAGCAGGGCAGAGAAAAACATTTCTCTTTCAGAAAAGGCTGGAGTGTTGTGAATAAGATTTCTTTCATCCCAATTTCCATGTGGGCTACCCCACGCAGCGCAGACCTGCTCGATGTGGCCTCCCTGGAAATAATGTCACAGCGCAGGAACTACTGCTGCCACTGCTTGGTTGCATTATGAGCCCGACATGGCCGTGCATGTGTGAAATACCTGTAACCTCAGGTGAAAATAACAAAAATAATTTCCTAATGACTCATTACAGGAATGTGGCTATTTTTAAAACACACAGAAAACCCAAAGCATCTGCAATCGGCAGTGCTTCTTTGCTTTGTTGCATGTTTCTCCACAGGCAGATCTGCTTGGTCAGAAGGACACACACACAATTTATTAACATACAGATAGAATCATAGAATGATAGATTTGTTTAGGTTGGAAGAGATCTTTAAGATCATGGAGTCCAACCATTAACCCACCACTGCCAGGTCACCACTAAACCATGGAGAGCAGAGTAGGAGACAGCACCCCTTCAAACCAGCTCCTATGGGGGTTTTTGGGGAAGACAGAACAACAGATGTGATGGTCCTCACTTGGAGGACCCTGGATCTCTTCCCTGGGCTAGTCTGTGATTAAATAAAGCAGAGACACATAGCTCTGGCACCCTGAAAGAGAAAATCTAGGCAGAAGGGGAAACTATACTAGCTGACAAGTCCCTTCTAGCAGGGAAGAGCATAAGATACCATTTCCAGATCTGCCTTGCACAACTTCCATCATCTATAAAAGGCTAGAGAAAATCGGGGCTGAATAATCTCATCTAAAAGACCTTATCTTCACCAGGGAAGCACTTCTTGCATTTTCCCTTGGCTAACTCTTCATTGGTGGTAGTTCCAACAGAAGGCTGAAAGAACAAACAGCCAATGGAGCTCTGGAAAAGGGAGAACACTCTGACTGTGGGATACAGGAGATAGAGACCCCCAAAAGTCTTTCAATTATTTGGACTCTCTTTCACTAGAGTGCTCTGACCTTGACTGGAGAAGTACCTACAACAGAGATTTCCAGCCCCGGCCGGGACCCCCTGCTGGATCCTGTGGAGGAAATAAGAACATTTCTCACATTTTCCCTGAAGATGGGCACTTAAACCAGTAAGGGAGAGGTGGGCTGAGGGGAGAGGGTGGCTGGCGGGAATGGGGACAGGGTAAGAGTAGGGCAGGAAGGTTTTGGAGTTGGTTGGCATTGGAAAGTGTTTCTCAAGCATATTTCTCTGTGTCCCTGTTGTGCAATGAGCCCAAATGAATTCCCTCGGGGCCAAATCCTTTCTCAAAGCCTGCTCAGCCTTTTCTTGAAGAGTTTTTCAGTGGGTTTAGTAGAAGTGGGGAGACTTCTCCTGGGACAGCCTCATCCCCGTAGAAAGGAGATGCCAAGGTCCCTGTGGTGCTGGGGGGTGGGAGGCACATCTCAGTATTTCCATGCCTGGGCTTCCCCTGGGAAAGGGCTCTCTCAGATGAGACAGGGCAGGAGCTCTTCGCAATATGACTCATCCACACGCTATGAACAAACAGGCATCAACTGCTCCTGAGCTCTCAATTCTCACTGGAAAGGCAATTCCACCCTGCTGCCTCACCCCCCACCTCCCCCTAACTCACACATCTATTTCAGCTCTGTGTTGAAGTCTTGATTTTGATCTACGATGCTGAAGCTATGTGTGGGCTGGACACCAGGCTTGTCTAATGGTTGATCTAGGTGGGACATTGGCCCCAATGACAGCCATGTGGACGGAACCTGATGGAGACAGGCTGTTCCCCCTCACCCCCACGCTATCAGCATGTGCTTTCCTTTGCTTTATGCAGTTTCTTGGCTGGGTAGTCAACTGCTGTGGAAGGCAAGGCAGGTCCCCTGTCCCAGTGCACAAAGCAGAGGATGGAGGTCCTCTTCTTCTTAAACCTTTCCCCATGTTCTCTGCAGGAACCATTGGGTATCTGAGTACATGGACAACTACAGCATTTTCTTGCGGAGGCTCAAGTGGTCATCTCAACACCCTGGTGCAGGGCTGTGCTCTGGGAATGGGATTGAGATGGACACAGCCCACTGAATGGTGATACAGGTGGCTGTGGTAAGTTCTAGGATTACCCAGTTTGCACTGAGAACTGGGAGTAATAGTGGGATTTCGGGGATTGAGGCAGTGGGAAAGCAGTATAAACAGTCAGGAGACTTGGTACAAACTGTGACGATACCTGAGGTAAAATGCTAAGAGCTTTACTGATGGAATATTCTTCTGAGTATCAGCATTTGTCCCTGCTCATTGCAGGAAGGTTGGACTAGATAACCCAAACCACTCTATGACTTTTTCTGGGCTCCTAAAAGTAATTTTCCAAGTAGATCTTACTAGCATATTTTTCACCACAAGGGTAGCCAAACACTGTCTGGAGACCAGAGGGGTGGGAGAATCTCCTGGAGATGTTCATGAAGTGATGAGACAAGGTCTGAACATCTAAGCTGGTTCTGCTGAGCCAGGACACCTACATTATTCTGTGATTTTCTGATTTATTTTAGGATGTGTTACCCCTGCTGTTCCGTGATTACAACTCCTTGGCCCTCCAAGCTGTCTGTGAGATAATGTCCATCAGAGACCCTGAAATCCTGGAAACCTCCTGTCTGTCAAGCATGAAGAGTTTGGCAGAGACCTCTTCAAACACGCGTTATCATTAAAAGCTTCCAAGAACCTGAGCTTTTAGCATTGTTAGAAGAAGGTTGGGGTTTTTTTCAGGAGAGTGCAGGCTACAGAGCTAAAATCACTCAGGCAGCTTCAATTTATGTGCTTTAAAGAAAACTTGCCAATAAACTTTGTCCCTCAGCAAGGAGTGGCATACGTTAAACAGCATCGCTTGTGCTATTTACTCTCTAAAGCCTTGTGCACTGGCAGGGAGGGAAATTCTCGTGTTATCCAGGGCATCTGAGTACCAGCCTTGCAGAGCTCCTTCCCCTCCTTTGGATTTGACATCTTCTTCCAGGGTTTGATCACCGATTTCAGCTGGCGCTGGATAAGCTGGAATTCAGTTTGCTGTGTCTGCTGGGGAGATTTCTAGGATTTCTGGAAGGAGCAAGGCTGCTCCCAGCCTGAAGATGGCAACGCAGAGCCGCCGATCTGAGATCTGGCAAGGGCTGATGTCTCTTGGCAGAACCGTGCCCATCACAGCCTTTCTGCTGAGCCCTGTGGATTAAGTGATCCGGCTCCGGGTCTTCTGAATTGATGCCTGGAGTGGATGGTGTAAGGAACTGTCACCCTAATGCCTGAAAAGTTTTGCTTTTAATGAGACATCCTTGTACTCAGTGATAGGAGATTCTTAGCAGACACAGCTGAAATATCAAAATATTATTACAGCAACAACAACAACAACAACAACAACAATAATAATAATAATAATAATAATAACAATAATCATAATAATGAACTTATAGTAATACCAAACATACCTAGTCCTGATGGTGACAGGGACTATGCAGACACAGAGGCACACTGCTGTGCCCCAAAGAGTTTAAAGGAATCACCTCTCCGGCTTCCTTATACTCTGCAGGTGTCTCAACCCACCACCACTCACCCGTGGGAAGTTTTACCATTAACTTGCTGCAGGATTTTAGGAATGTCATATTCACAGCTGTGTTTCCCTTCAGAAAGAGAATCACTGGGGGATTTAGCAAAATGACATCCGGCATGGCCAAGCTCCAAGCAGATGATACAGGGATGTACAAGGGTCCGATGTTTCATAGAATCATAGAATCATTCAAATTGGAAAAAACCTTTAAGATCATCAAGTTCAATCATAAACTCATCACTACTGGGTTACCACTAAACCATGTCCCTCAGCACCACATCTATGTGTCTTTAAAATACCTCCAGGGATCGTGACTCTAACACTTCCCTGGGCATCTAAGCCTTGACAACCCTTTCGATGAAGAATTTTTTCCTAATGTCCAGTCTAAACCTCCCCTGGGGCAACTGGAGGCCATTTCCTCCTGTCTCTGCTCTGGCATGGGACATTGCTGATTACAGCCCACACAGCATTTGGGTGACATAGGTTATTTCCACTGTAGCTAAGTGTAGCTGAATAGTGATTGCAGAGTGTGGAGGGCAGAAACAATGAAACAGCCTTTAACTTAAAAACAGGGAAAAATAATACTCGCTTATATCAGAGGCTCTGGAGAAGACAGAGTGTCGTTTTGGGGGGAAAGGAGACCGTGAGAATAGAGATGTGCTTAATGAGGCATGTACTTTTGCACCACTTAGAAGTAATCCCATGGCCTCACGGATAGTTTTGTCTTATGAAAAAGCATCATTATCGTGCCTCCCCGTGCTGGAGACAGGCTCCTCAAGCTGATTTCAACATCCTTCCACTGCAATGCTTTCTTACTTTGGCAAGGGCTGTGTCTAGACGAGTGCTTAGGGCACATATACAAGGTAACTTCAAGTCATCTTCACTAGGAAGAAGTATGTTGCTAAATGCTAATCAAAATGGGCAACCACGGTGGAAACAAATGGCTGAATCAGAATATATAGTCATGACACACCCTGTCAGGCTCACTAATGAGGATATTCAATCAGGCAGACGGTTGCTGGGTTTGCTAACGTGGTCCTTAACTGTGTGACAGGGAGAAGGAAGGAAGCTGCTGATATTGCAGATAAATGTCCATCCTGGATATTCCGGCAGTATGCTTATTTAGGTGCTTTCCAGCTTTGGAGATCAGGCTTAGAGATGGGACTTTCAAAACAGAATCACAGAATTACTGAGGCTGGAAAAGACCTCTGTGATCATCGAGTCCAGCTTGTGACTTAACACCATGATATCAGCTAAACCATGCCACTAAGTGAAGCATCCAGTTTTTTTAAAAAAACCTCCAGGGATGGTGACTCCACCACCTCCCCGGCCAGTCCATTCCAGGGTCTAATCACCCTTTCTGTGAGGAAGTGCTTCCGAACATCCAACCTAAACCTCCCCTGATGCACAAGTTGCCTGGGAGAAGAGCCTGGCCCCCACCTGACTACTTTCAGCCCCTGCTCCCAGAATCCAGCCTGTTGCATCCCCATCTCCTGCCATTTCTCTTCCTGGAATTAGATTTATTTTCTTTCAAACCATTGTTTCTCCAGCCCTCATCACCCCTTCCTAATATCGGTCTGTCTGACATGGCACTGATTGCTGTTAATTTTTTTTTTCTCCCACAACTCTCCATTATGGAAGTGGTGATGGTCCCAAGGCAGTTGAAGCACACAAAAGGGTGGGCAGTGGTTAGCACTGTGCAAAGCATGGCTGCAGCAAGTATTCACACCACCCCAGGGAGCCACAGCTATGTTGTAGCAGGGGACGTTCAAGCTGCTTGCAAATATATCCAGAAGACGGAAGGAAGTAGCCATGAATTTGGCTTCCATATTTCCCTGGTGCATCCAGTGATGCTCCCATTTTTCAGTGGATGGAGCTTCTTCATGTGAGTGACACAGGCTTAAACATCGAAGAGCGCTGAGGCTCAAAAAGAGGTGAGAAACTCTAGTTAATAGTGGCATTACCTCGACGCCATCCATTTTTTGCACAACCTGGCTCAGGACACTAGATAATACCAACCGTGAGCTCAACAGGATTCATTCTAGTCTTCATGTTGTATGGAGAGCATCAAGTTTTACACTAACAACAAACTCCCAAGGAAAAAAAAACCAGGACAGAGGACCAAGTCAGGCATGAGTCAGATTCTGACTGATGGAGATTAGGAGATGTTTTCCGGGACCACATTGTCTCGTTATTGCTGTGGTTGATCCTAGGCCTATTTCTTCAAAGCATTTGGTGCTGCCCTGTGTCTGAAACAGAGGAACATCCCTGGGTGAAGCCTGCTAAGAACCTGCAGTTCTCTGGTGGGAATCTCAATGAAGCCACGAGAAGGGCAATCCACTTCAAATCCAAGTAATGACATCCACAGAGCAGTCAGAAATGTAGTTCCTCTTAGGACACTCAGTTGGTCCGATCACAACATGCACAACCCAGTGAATGCAAATTTTGTGGGTTTTCTCCCCAACACACAACTTCAGAGAAAACAGGTTTTGGGGAAGGTTGAAGTGATGCTTTTTGTGGGGGTGCGTTAGTGCCATCTCCTGGGTGGAAGGAGAAATTCTCAATTTGGAGGTGCAACGTGTGGTCTGAACATCCCCTTGGCTGTTGAGGTTCAGTCATTTAGTGACTGGGGGTGTGAGTGTGGCATCAGGGCACCACGCTCTGCTTCATCCTGCTAAACTGATAAATAAATGTCTTATGCTATGTATTAGAGATGTCTGTTCAGAGAAAAGGATGCTCTGGTTTCATCCCTCAACATCATCATGAATTTTTAAGTAGCGTTTTCCAGTTTTAATGTTGGATTTTGTATTTCCCAGCATGCAAGGACAGACTGAACACTAAACTTACTTCGTGCATCCATTATAGGAGAATTCATTCAAAATGATCAGAGGTTAATCCAATGATGACTATTTCTCTACTTTGAGGCTCTCTAGATCTCTCTGCATATTACTCCATTGGACAGTAGGAGTATAAAACTTCCTTGTTGAATAGGTCAATGAATTACACAGTGCTGAAAGGCAAGCCAAAATATGTTTGTGGCTGTGGTGGTCCCTACTACAGAACATTTACTTCACCAAGGAGTGACCGAACCCTTAGATGTGTTTGATGCTGTCTGCAGCCTGAGCATGCAGGCAGAAATCATAGAATCATAGACTTATGCAATAAATCATTCAGCATGTGCTTCATGTTAAGCCTTGTAAGTAGTCTCAATACACTGTATGGCAATAAATAATTAAAGGAACACAACTTTGAACACGTCTGTAGTCATGGCTTCAATGGTCTGAAAAGCAGAATTCCCATAGATCACTGTGGAGAATCACACATACCAGGTTGGAAGGGACCTCAAGGATGGTCTAGTCCAATCTTTCAATGTAAAGAGATACAGTTTAAATGAGTTGGCCCATCACTCTGTCAAGCTGAGTCTTAAAACTGTCCAGTGTAGGGGAATCCACCACTTCCCTTGAGAGATTATTCCAATGGCTGATTGTTCTCATGGTGAAAATTTTCTTCTGGAGAACTGGAATCTCCCCAGGACCAACTTGTACCCATTACCCCTTGTCTTTTCCATGTGACTGCTTGTAAAAAGGGAATCTCCATCTCCTTGGTAGCCACTCTTTATGTACTGATACATTGCAATAAGGTCTCCCCTGAGCCTTCTCTTCTCAAGGCTGAACGAATGCAACTTTCTCAGCTTTTCTTCCTAAAGAGAAGTGCTTCCATGAAGAGGACTCCACCTCTCAGCATCTCCCTTCATCACAACACAACTAACCACGTGCTTAGAGCTGGTGTGTGTTTAAGAGTTTTGTTGCAACAGGTTCTTCATGTGATATTTAATAATGTAGATATCATGGAGAGGGTGGGAAATACCCTTCTTCAGAAGGGGCTGAAGTAGCAACAGTTAATACAAACCCACCATCTGCTGCAGCCAGGTCTTCTCTGGTGAGTCCTGCCCATGGCTCGGCCACCAACCTGAGCAGAAATTATAAATGAAGGGAAAAAAAATCTGTCAATCAACATAGTTCACCAAACTGTGATTTTTCTGGGGATGATGATTAAACAAAGCTTTGGGAGTAGTATGGTTTGAATGAATCTTTCATGGGCCAATGATACTGTTCAAAAGAGATGGAGAGAAAGAGAGAGAAGTGAGAAAGGCTTATTGTGAAGTAACCCGTGGCTTGGCAGTCGAGAACAAAAGCGACTGTCAGCCAGTCCTTCCAGTTCTCCTAAAATCAAGCTTTTTCCTTTCCAACCAGCCTCAGTTGGCCTCATGCCTGTTTCCATGCTGTTCCTGTGTGGCAGCTCAGATTCTGTTAACACCCAGGACCACATCTGCTGGACTTGAATTTGGGACAGCAGCTTCAGAGAAATTCATAAGCACTGAAGTGCTCTTCACTGCCTTTATTTGAACCTGCTTAGATGGAGAGAGGTTCTTCGGTTTGGATAAAAACTACGTGAATCATCTTGCAGAAAATGAACGAGAATAGAGACATAATGGCTCCTTTTACTGTGCACAGATCTCCCCTACAGCAATGCAAGATAAAAATGAGTTTACAGTTATAAATGACTACATGATGATGGCAAGTCCTCTACATGCAACTGCTTGGCCTGTGCCCAACTCAGAGACAGGTACCAAACACTTTATCTCAGTTCTCTGCCTGCTGCTGGGCTTGGCACTGGCACCTCTGTGTACTTCGTGGTTATCTTGCACACTGCTTGCTGGTTTTGCCTCCATCAGATATAAGCCATGCTGGGAAAGCTGTAGGAATTTTCCATCTATTTATTTATATATTTTTAAATTGGAAATTTCATATTCTGTAACACTAACATTTTGATTCTGCCCCTAATTTTCAACTCTCCTTTGGTGAGATGAAAACAAAATATTTCACCCACGGGCTGGTCTGACACCAATGTTTTAGTTTCTTCTTTAGTTGCTCGGTCCATCACTGAACATTGAGAAAATTGTTCTTTGGGTGGTCTGAGCCTTCCCTTTACCTTGCAGGTCACGTTTGGCACAGAGGACATATCTCAGGTGGTGCCATCCAGCCAGGCCTGTCCTCCTCAGGAGAAGCCAATCTTATATTGAACTAAATTTATATGAATTTTATTTTATTTTATTTTTTAACATCGTCAAATTGAAACATGCTAAAATATTTGTGAATTCAGTTCTCATCTTTCCACGGCCAGCTGTAGACATAGAGCTGTAAGTGTTGTTCAGCAGTAAAATGAGATGCCAAAGCAGTAGGAAAAAAGAAATAGATGTTACTTCTTTATAGGCTGCATATCTGGGGAAAATATTCCCACAGATGACATATGGCTTCTGGCCGAGTTGCTCATAATGGGCCCATTAAATGAGTAGGTCAGCAGGGTAAATGGTCACATCAGAAAGCTCCTGCTCTAATCAACACTCGAGAGTCTTCCAGCCTGGCTGTGCCAACTGCTTGTGCTTTCAATCTTGGTTCGCAGTCTGAGATTTTCACTGTATTTACCCAAGGAATGTGTATATAAAAGACATAAATAAATATGAAAAGTGAAAACAAGCGCATAAGCATTTTATCGCAATCAAGCTGTCTTGAGTGTCATGTAGAAGAACAGATCCAGGCTGAGATTTGCTACTGTGTGTAATTACTTACAGAATCACAGAATCGCTATGGTTGGAAAAGACCTTTTAAGATCATCGAGTCCAACCATTATCTAACCCCACCAGGATGACTGCTACATCATATCCTTGAGCAGTAGTGGCCCTACTTACACCCTCTTCAATTCAGCTATGACACCTTCTAGTGGAAAACTGATTTACCTGGAGGGTCAGATCAGCCACATCACACCACACATGACAGAGAATCTTCCAAAATCAGATTGCATTTCCCATTATGGTATGATCACCCTTGTGTGTTCTTGCAGAGGCAGGTGGGTTCAGGTACCCTGAAAACTTCATCCAAGGACTATTAGATTCCTTGAAAAGATTTCCACTTATTTCAAGAAGCTCTGACTTTACAGTATCTGAATAAAAATGCATGAGAGGAGTCCCCCACCACAGCTTTTTGCTTACAGTCCCATAGCTGATAGGTCTCACCTTCCCCATCACTCTTCCCCACCCTGGTGCCTGCAGCAGTTGCAGCTCCCTGCGATAAAACCAGTAAAACCAATATTGCTGCTACTAATACCAGCTTGCAGATTTTCTGCTAACTGTGCCTTATGTTAGCTTTGCAAGACATCGCTGCTGAGTTAGACTTGTTTACATGATCCAGTTATAATGTTTACATGTACCAGTTATAATGGGGCATAA
>WEIS01052525.1:0-10782 GCA_013389965.1 Todus mexicanus
TGGAGCATCTGAGCTGTAAAAGTTCCCATCTAGTCATACCATGTAATGTGATTTTTATGTGATTCAACGCTAACACTTTGGCGTATAGTCAAGTGAAAGACTTTAGCCTCACCTCTTGTATACTGTATTTTGTAATAGAAAATATTTTAAACTGTGCATATTATTATTACATTATGAAACAGACATTCCCTTGATCTTCAAGTGTAAGAAAATGAGGAATGTGTGTGCTTTTATAAATACAAGTGATTGCAAATTCAGTTTCCTTACTACTGCAGGTGTCCTTTTTTAAAATAAAGGAGAGAAAAAAAAAAAAGCCAAGTGTTTTAAAGGTGAAATACATTCCTATTTGGTAAACCTTGACATTTTTATGATGATTACCAGCACTGCTGACTTTCTAAACACAAGGCTGTTACTGTCTTCCGGTACCATTCCATTTCCTGATTCCCATTTTGCACAAGGATGTATGAGTAAACTATTCAAGAAACGGTTTTGAAATACAGCAGGGGGGCTTGTCTCACTTGGAAAGCAGAATTGCAATGCAAAATGTAAGGAAATGGATGCCTGTCAGAATGCCTGACCCCAAAGGATTTTCTATATACGCTAAACACTTTCCTGATACCGGCAGGCCAAAGAGTCTGTTGAATGCTTGAGTTTCTGGAGACCTGTATTTCTCAACAAGGTAAGATGGTATCCTAGCAAATGTGGATTTGAACACATTTTCAGCAGAGGTACTTCGTTAATCTATACGTTTAGGGACCATTTCATCTTTTTTAGATGTTATACTTGAAATATTGCATAACTTTTAGCTTTCATGGGTTTCTTTTTTTCAGCCTTTAGGAGACTGTTAAGCAATTTGCTGTCCAACTTTTGTGTTGGTCTTAAACTGCAATAGTGGTTTACCTTGTATTGAAGAAATAAAGACCATTTTTATATTAAAAATTACTTTTGTCTGTCTTTATTTCAGCTTGTCTAATATATTTGCAGTGCTCATTGTCAGAGTCTCTTCAAATTTTCAGACATTAAAACTTAGTGTGGTCATTCTGGTCTTATAGCTAGATTCTGTGCTGTAATTATTTCTGAATCTAGAAATAGTTTTGTTCATACTCGCTCTTGTCCTTCTCATCTGGTCTTCAAAGACTTTTTGCAGAGTTTAAAATTACTGAAGTGCAGACTTTTTAAAGCTAGCTTTTTTTCTTTGTCAGTAATTTTTCTGCAGAAATACAGTGCCCCGTGTGTAATGCATCAACTGAAGGAAAAAACCCAAAGCCTGCTGTGTCAAGCAATTTCAGTCTCTTAAAATCTCATTTCCAGAATCAAACATTAGTGTACTGCTGTTTGGAGCTGTGGGCTTACTATGTAGAAAGTATTAAACCAGTGATTATAAAACTTCTTATTTTAATCTGGCTTCTTGAGCTGACTGAATTTGGCAGATGTTAACCAGTATAAAGCGTGTGTGTGTTGGTACCATTTTTCAGTGTTGTTGGCTCTAACTTTTGTCTGTGATGAGCCTGCAGCGTTCAGCAGCAGTAAGATTATGTGCGAATACTGTTTTGCATTTGGGAATTAATTTTTTTCCCCCTCTAATCTTTATAGCATCAAAGACAAGCCTGAAATTCAATCTAATTGGCTTGGAAAGTCACAACATTCATGATTTTTCTTAAACCTGATCTTTGGATCAGTGAAGGTGGGTTGTTGTACAGCTCTGTGTAGAGGAAACAATGCTCCTTAGAAAAACAAATTTGAATTTCTTTGGTTAGTGCTCTAAACCTGTAACAATGCAGATAACATTCACTGACATTAATTGTTCAAACCAGCAAGCAGCAGGGTAGCAAAGCTAACTTAGCCACTCATGATTTACTGCAGTGTCTCTGAAGTTCACAGTTGCCGTGAGCATTTATTGTAGCCTGGCTTCATTGACCAAATGAAGGTTCGGGCAGGAATGGGAGGAGTGCTGGGCTGTGGCTGGTGAGGTTCAGGGGACTGCTGGCTTCCTTCTGAGTGGAGAGCACAAGGGAATATCATTGCTAACTCTTGATTTTTAAAGTATCTTGTTGCAATTTCCCTCCAGGTTAGGGTGTTCGACAGTTCCCATTGCCGAATGGGAGAGAATTATAAAGCATCCTGTCCCCAAAAATGTAGAATGTATACTCTAAGATAAGCACAGTGAGGATTCAGTAGTACATGGATGAATTCATTGTGGAAGCATTCAAGTATAGGTCAACTAACCAGGATGGGAGGTCGTCAAGGTGTGATTTGAAATGATATCAGAAGAACGAGGAAGGTAAGCTCTCTTGAGTGTGGTGGTTTGTTTTTTTTCTTCCTTCCATGTAAGTTATCTGGGGAAAATACTCGTTTAGTTAGAGACAAGGAAATGGCTGGTAACACTGTGAAAACTTTTCTTGCTCAATTCTGCTTGTAAGAACCTTGCCCCTGACCTTTTTCAGTGTCTTCTCTGTAGCTGCTGGAGATTGAAAGGCCCAGAGCCTGAGGTGAGCTGGAGGAGGGAGATCCTGCTGGAATTCAGGCTTCAGCAGAACATTATTGTTCTTGTTTGTTCCTCCCTGCAGTGCCTTACTAGTTCCTAGTTTCCAATGTGGAACCTGGTGCAGGAGGCTCTCTGCCACCTCTTGCTGGAGGCTGACTGGCCTCAGAAAGAGAGCTAACCGTTCCCGTCTACCCTATCCTCTGCAGGCTGCAAACAAGAACAAAAAAAACCCCAAACCAAAATGACCCACACCAGGGTAAATCTGTTCCTGAGCACAGCTCTACTGGGCTGAGAAACATCACTGTGTGGCCTTTAATATTGAGTGGCAGCTTTTGGGGAGGAGATTTGAAACTTGTCTCAATGGAAATGAAAGACACCCAAGTACCTGATGTGAAGCAGGCGTTGAGTAACCAGAAGTGTCGTTTTTGACCCCCCCCGTTATGTTTGGGGTGGGAAGAGATGCTCAAGTTCAGGGTTTTCGTGATGTTCTCTACCTTTTTATTCTCCCCGGGTTCATCTTTCAAACTGTTTCATAACATTGCAGCTGGTCCAGGGGAGATGGCAAGTTGCAAAAGAGAAGAGCAGCAGAAAGCAGAATCTTTATGAAGCTGGAAAAGGTAAGTTAGTCCAGTGCAGACTGAGTAAAGGAAGACACGGGTGTACGTGCAGCTTATGATCACAATGATACTTTTTTTACAAACATTGTTACTGGAAAATCGTATGCAGACACCTGAGCATCATTATACTCACCTTATCCTGAAATGCTAGACTACAACAAATGATGTGCTGTGCCAGGCATAGAAACGCTGATTTAATTGTTCTGGGGCCAGAAACAGTTTTGCATTGGGAATTACCAAAGTCCCCTCTAAGGCCTGTAGCATCACGCTGAGGAATAAAGTAGTCAGCTGAGAAAGGATGTTTGGCAAGTTAACCTCTGCATTTTTCCGAAGATAACCCACCTGGTAGCATAGTATATTTGTTAAACCAGTGTAGTCTACACATCTCTCTGACGGTGGGTATGGCATATCCTAAAGTAGTTAAAGCATGACACTGCTTGACTTTCTGAATGCGTCTTGGCTAACAACAGAGATTACTCCAAACATAGTGAAGAATTTAGTTTTAAAGAGTTGATGCTCATTCATGCTCTGAGAGCAGGTAAGGCCACTGCTGCTCAGGAGAGTTTGTTGTGTAAGAGATGGACAGTCACGTTGCACAAAAGCAAGTGATTGCTTCTGAAAAATGTGACTAAGTGGCTGGAAGTAAGGGGACGATAAGGCTGCTCCACATCCAAGAAAAGTAACTTGTTGGCAGATGTACAAGAGAGCCCTTAGAGAGGCAACAGAAAGAACAGAGTGAGGTGGGAATATATTTCCTTTCTTAGATGAGGGGTTTGTGAAGGGCGCAGAAGCAGTTTGATGGAGTGGCAGCAAGGGGGAGGGCAGCACGGTTACTTGCCAGGATTTTGCAAGCCGAGAGGTGTGGTGCTGTCCCTGGACCTGGCGGAGGAAGAAGGCCTGGTGCTCTATGAAAGAGGTTATGGGGGTTTTTGCTGGTTAAGTTTGAGCTGGAAGTGAGTCAGAGAAGAAACTTTCTGTTTTATTCATGTAACATGACGTATAATATTACAGGAAGCAATGAGCTGCTGCTCAGTTCATGCTTTTAACGCTGAGACACAAAGTATTTGGTATTCGAGGAACTGATCAAACGTTTTCTGCCTTTCTTACTCTGCTCTTTTTCTGCTTCTGGAGAGATGGTGCGAAAAAGAATGTCAGACCATTTTTATGTGTAGAAATACAAGTCTTTTTGTTGCAGGTCAGAGATTGCTATACCTTTTAAATATCTGAATTTATTCGTTCATCTCATCTGAACAATTTGCAGAAAATTATATTAGCACACTGCTTCCCATCAGACTGCGGTAGGTCTAAGTCTTGTAAGACTGGCACAAGGTTTATCCGGCATGTTAATGGTGATGTTGGGCCCCTAGGTGTTCTGTCACGTTCAAAATGGTGCAGATGAGCACAAGTGGTGTAAAAGGGTCTCCTCCTGCCATCTAGTGGCGTGAAGTAAACCTCGCCACTCCTCTGCTTCATTCATAATGTCATGATACGTTATTTCTGTGACCCTTGTTTGATTACTGTAATATGCAGACGTTGGTCACTTGGCCTGTGTATATCCACCTCCTTAGGAATTCAGAGCTTTGGAGCAAAACTAGATGTGATAATCCTTAAATGCCCTAAATTTAAGATAAGATAGCAGTCACTTCTTCCCTTTTTTCCACAAGATAAACAGGCTGTGGGGGTTTTGGGGATGTTTTTGTGGGTTTTTTTTTTTGTCCTTGCCTTGACACCTTGTGAAAAAGTCCTTGTTTCTTGCCATGTTTTCTGCGTATTACTTTGAATGCTTTTTGAGTGTGCTGCTCTTAAATTCCAGTGCCTCTTTTCCTATATAATACGCTTGGAGCAAAAGAAACGCTGTGATGCTCATAAGCCTTTCTTTGATATGAAGAACACTGGAAGATACTGCCCACGCAGGCAGAGAAAATGCTGCCTGTAGCTGAACGTATCTCCAAAACCCAGCAGAAGATGGGTGGGTTCTTGGGTGGAACAGGAACAGATGTGGTTAACCTCTGAAGGAGCAGAGCGCGCTCTGCAATTACCGTATTTCAGAATGGTTAAACTGATGCTTAAAACTGATTTCTAAAGCTCGCTGGTATCCCCATGCCTTGTTTAGCCATCTGCCTTTTGACAGACAGGCAACTACCCCCACCACCTTTTACAATCCGCAGGCTGTGGTTCACTTTAAAAATACGTAGCTCTGCCTGGATGTGTTGCAGCTCCACGCTGGTGGAAGGGGATGAAAACAGAGACCATTCATCCCAAACAGAATCCTTATTCATGGGTGAAGCTGTAAGGGACTTGGTGCTCCCACCTCAAAAAGTTAATTGGAGCCTATACATAATTAAAACTGCAGTTCTCGCTTCCCTAAATCATTTGGCCTGGAATCTTTGCAAGATGTAGGTCCACAGCCCCCGTTTTCTCAAAGACCCCTAGTGTAAGGGTAACAAAAACCGTGAACTGTGTAGAATGGCCAACAGAGCCATGAAGAAAAAACCTGCTGGAAATAATGTTGAAATTGTGTGTGGAGTTCTCTTTTTAATACCTGAAGCACTTTGAGTGAAAAGGGTCAGAGAAGGCTAATGTTTTATTAGCAGCTATAAAAGCAGATGAGTGACTAGCTTTTTTCTCTACAAGAAAAGTTATATTTTTAGTTTCTCTCTGCAAGTGCAAATTTTCTGTAATGATTAAAGCTGTCTGCTGGCTGGCTTCCATCTCAGCTGGAGCCCAGGAAAATCTTCTTGGTGTTTCTTTCACAGTGGTAACGGTATAATACTTGAGACAAATAACACGTTGTTGTTGTTGTTGTGTGGGATCCCTACTGTGCCCTCCTGATTTTAAGTTATCCCCTGACTGCTCCATTCAGTTAAGTTATTTATGTTTTTCCAAAAAAAATGATTTTATGCCTTTTACTCAAAATTAACTTAGACATAAAACTCCTAACCTCCACATTATCCTTCAGCAATTTTTGGTTGTAACTACAGCAATAACTAGCTTGGATTTTTTCGCTGTGAGGGGCTTGGGTACATTACTGAAGAAAGGAAAGCTTTTAAAAATTCAAGTCTTTATTTAGAAAACTGGGAAGTTGCAAAAGCCAGGAAAGCGTTGCCACCAAATTGATTTAATAGTCTGTTAAAACCATCAGGGCTAGCAGGAAAGATGGTGACAGAACATTCATTGCTGGAGCCAGGTTTCTGCTACCTCCAGGTGTGTCTGCTGTCTTGGAGCAGGTGGCCCCTTCCCCAACTCATGTTTGTCTGAGAGAAGTTTGAGGAAAGTCCTACGTGACATTTCTACAAAGTCAACTGCGAAATTGTACGTAATTTCCTTACGAAGAATAAAAACGTTCCCGCCTCTCTTTAACTTGAACAAAGTGGCAAATTTAAAACCACAATTCTGGAATTAAATCTTGGATTGACCTAACCTGGGTAAGGATGCTGAGGCACCTGGTAATTTTGCTGAGAGTCTGGAGTTGGAAGTTGTTCTTTATTTATCGAATACACCAGTATCTATCTGCTGTCTGAGGGAGCTGTGAACTGTAAAGGTGGCTGGTAGGTGACGGACTCAGCTCTGTCAGGAGCAGCCAGCTGCCTGTACACGGCTTATTTCTTTTAAAGCTTCACCTAAACTGCACACTTGGGCAGAGACTGGGCTCTACAGTTAGGTCATGGTGCCAGCCACATGCAGCAGCCCCCATAAATAGGTTGTTAGAAGAAGCAGGTTCAGCACCTGTGTTCTTCAGGGCACTCCCAGCCCTTTGCTATAGACATGAACCTGGGTAACGTGGTCTAGTTGATACAATCCCATCCATTTCCAGCCTTTCCCACATCTTGTTAAGCAGATCTTTTCATTTCACTTGTTCCTGTAAACGTTTGTCCCCTGTAGCTGGCCCTATGCCACAACCTCCATGAGGCTTGAAGTGACTTTGAAGACTGCTCCATTGGAGGTGATTTCCGCTATTTCAGCCGGTATAGAGTGTATGTCCAGCACCAGTTTCTCCAGTTCTGCCGCTTCTTTTTATATCTTTTCTCTTTTTTAAATGTGCTTCTGTGCTGGTAACAACATTCAAGCCAGTGAACGTTCAGACAGTGCATCATGGAGTATTCTCTTGGTGTATTCTCAAACCTTCGTATGAGGTTTTTAAAAAAGAGAAGTAATTTCTTTCTCATTTTCCTCTATCAGGTTTCTCTATGACAAGTCATGCCCAACATGGCAAATTAAAAGGGGTCAGGAGTGGGGTGGTATCTTTAGCCTTACGTGCTTCCACATCTTCTAGCACTTTCTAAGATTTCTCTTGCAACCTGATAGGATGTGTCTGTGATGTTTGCTCCTGCTCTTCCTACAGGAAGGCTGTCCCACTCCTCCTGTGCTACTGGGGTTACAAACCTTCTAAGCTGCTGCCTGAATTTCTTCTTGGCTAGATTATATTCATTCGCTCTTGTGCCGATGTTGTTCTCTATCTCCCTTATCATTGTCCTTAACCCCTTAAGGCATTCACAACAACTAGTTAATGCTTCCTCTGCCTTTGTTTTGGTTTTGGTTTTTTGTTTGGTTTTGGGCTTGTAAATTTGTTTAAGGAGGCCGTTGCCACCTTTAGGACAGACGGTGTCGCACCCACTCGCTCCACCCTTGCATATCTGCCTTTCAGTTCATTTTTCCTATAATGAGAGTGAGCATATATTCCTTTAGCAGAAACACACATGCTTTTCCAGATGGGGTCTTAACAGAGTTTGTATGGTGGCATTAGCATTTAGTCCGTTTACTGAAATGACTTTCCCTGCTGCAGCCTCCTGTAGATCCTGTCCTTAGCTGGGGTACGTAGTCTCAACAGGTACCTCCAATAGAGAAGTTTCTGATGCTCTTTAATCCTGTTGTGTTCCTACTATGCCATTGTCTGGATCATTCAGTTCTTTTATGAAATCCCAGTTGTCCTTTAACCCTAAGTTTGTATCTTTGACAAATCCTAGCCTATTTTTATGTTGCCTTTAGTGGCCATTTAATTCTTCAATCTCTTTTCCTCCCATTCTGTTGATACTGCTGGAACTGGAGTTGCTGTAATTTTGCCACGGAAGATGTCTGGCTGAAAGCTGCACGACACTCGCTGTTCCTGACAGTTCATCTTATCATTTGGAGACATTCCTAAAATACTCTAGAGGAACATCCTGACCATGTCCATTTTAGCGCTCCTGCTATGTACTTACTTAGAAAAAACCCATAGACGCTCTAATAAATTTTGCTGGGGTTTCCAGCATGTCTTTGTCCTTCACAAAGCTTGTTTAAAGTATCATACTTCTAAAATAACCTTGGCAAACTCTTCAGCTGTCCATCATGAACCAAACAGGAATGTCTGAGGCAGGCTGTCGTCCAGTGAGAGACGGATGAAGTGGTTATCTTGCTCAACAGAACTAAGAAATAATAAAGCTGCAGCAAACTGATGCGGGATTTACACAGGCACACCCTAAGGAGTTTGCTAAAGCCACTCCACAGCACTTCATTTGTAAAATAAGTTGTAATTAACCTTCTCCGTGAATCGTGTGCAGAATTGCCATGGCACTTCCTGCTGCTTTACTGCGGTGAAACGATAAAATAGGAGACGGCAGCGTAACATTCTAGGTGCCCTGCCATCCAAGCAGTGATTGCACTTGCCTCTGCGCAGTCAAAATGAGGGATTCTCTCTGCTGATCGGTAGCACCAGCGGTGATGTTTGGTTACTGTCTTGCCTGTTCATTCATGTCACCTAGAGGTGCCTCAGCCCATCCAAAGAACATGCCCAAGCTGAAGCAAAGCTGCTCGCCATGTCGTGTAAGAGCACACAGCGAGTAACATGACGAGGTTGCTCATATCAATGTGCCAATGGTGTATTGCTGTATTTCAGCGCTTTACTAGAAGAACCGCCTTTGCAGAGCCAGGGGATAACTTAGTGCTTGTGCCAATTAATACTTCTTTATCTCCTAAGGCTATTTTTGTTAGGTGGTTGATGGCGATGGGTTTGTGATGAGCGGTCGCTGTGCAGCAAGACCAGGACTTTGATAATAATTTCCTAGCCAATTTGAGTAGCAGAGTTTAGATCACCAGCTCCCTTCTGGGTAGGTCCTGCACCAGAATTTAAACAAAACCCTTCCGAGATCATTACTCTGTCCTCCTACAGCTTTCCACACTGTATAAGAAATCCAACAGTTTTAAGTACTGGGAAATGCTCATATACTGGAAAAACTGTTTCTGGTTATTACAGAGCAGGGGAACCAAAAGGGGGTGGGAGAAGGTTAAGAGATGAGACAAGCACAGCAGAGCCAGCAGTCTTGGGGTTAAGAGGCTGTGTGCACTACCCTGGCAACAGCAAGTCCTGGGTGATCCCTGTGTTTTGCCTCTCACCCCTGGCTGCTGCAGGGAAGCTCTATGGGAGGTGTGAGCTGGCAGCAGCTGTGAAAAGCATCTTGGATCAAGTGACTTTAGAGGACACAGCCTGGGACTCTGTAAGTTCAGGGTGCACAGGGACTGGGGATTTCCGCTTAATAGGCTTTGTTATATTGAGCAGGTCCACATGAATGATGGAGTTTAGAGGTTAGGATCCCAAGGGGGGCTAGTCCATCTCTGCTGGCACAGACTGCAGGTATTTTCTGCAGCTTTTCTCTTCACTGTCTCTTTCCCTGCTGCTCTTCCACAGCCTAATGGAGCTAAGGTCATCAGGAAGTCTTTCCTAGCAGCAGCCCCGTCTCATCATGCCTCCCCCAGTTCTTAATTGCACTGCTTTTACTTGCTGCAGTCCCTTCCTGCAGTGGCTGCACAGCTGGAGCAGGGCAGGCAGGTGAAGCTGTGGAGAAAGCAGGAGTGGGAGTGCAGAGCAAGATGGGTGGCTGGGCAGAGGCACCACTGAAGACCAGGAGCAGTGGGCAGTGGCAACCGACTAGTTAGACTGATGTTAAACCTGTTTGCTTTGGAGGGAAGCATCGCCTGGGTCTGGGGAGCAATCCATGTGTTGGCCACGGGATGCTCACATTTCAAATGAGAATCACTGTCCCCATCCCTCCTCCTCCTTCCCACCCTGGCACAGACGTAGTGGCATGTCAACAGGACAAAACAGGGCAGGTAAGTCCTAAGAAGGGAAAAAGCCCTCAGCATGGTCCCTCACCAAAATCTCTCCTCCTGCCTTGGTGAGCAGGTATTTGTGCAGCAAGAAGCTCCACGAGAGCGCGTCTGGCAGCAGGAGCAAGGTGAGCAGGGCTGTTTTGGGTACATCTGCAGCGGCCAAAAGCACCCTTGAAGGTTACCGGTGAGAGCAGCTCTGCCTGCTATGGCTATCAACAGCTTCCAAGCACGACGAGCTGCTGCTGCGGAGCACGCCCTGCGTGCCACAGCCCACCCGCTAGTCCACATCCCATGTGATCACAGAATCTTTGAGGTTGGAAAAGNCCCAGGGAAAGGAGAGCCCCAGAGGAAGGGGAGTCCCAGAGGAAGAAGAGTCCCAGAGAAAGGAGAGTCCAGGCAAAAGAGAGTCCCAGAGGAAGGGGACTCCATATGGTTAGGTTCCACTTTGTGCCCGTCGCCCCTTGCCCTGTCTCTGGGTACCCCTGGAAAGAGCCTGTCCCCACCCTCCACACCCCGCTCAGCTCTCCCCGCCCGCTGCGGGGCCTGGGCCGGGGCCGGGCCGTGGCCGTGACGCGGCGGAAGCGGCGGGGCCAGGCC
>WEIS01052529.1:0-12705 GCA_013389965.1 Todus mexicanus
CCTGGCAAGCAGGAATATGAGAACCTAGCAGATGTGGTTTAGGAGCATAAACTATAAGAAATGATGTCTGAATACAAAAGAATTACATAACATAAAAATTCTAACACTTGCAGAAATTATGTATCAATTTCCAACTGGCCCATAAATTCTTTTTATGTTTATCTTTTGATAAACTTTTATGATGGCACTTTAGAAATTGTTTTTTGTACTAAAAACCCCTGAAATGGAAGAAAAGTTGCTAATTCCTGTCTCTGAATACATGAGGGTGCTAACATTCAAAACGGAAAATATTCCTTCCAGAAGATATCAGACATAGAAGTCACCTGTTGCAGAGGGTTTCATACACTTTTGTCTACCATTTGTATAGATAGGAGAATAGACACAGTTTTGGATTTATACGGTTCATCCTTGACTCTAAAAAGTGATGGAGAGGGGATGATCTTCCCCATGTGACAGATAATTTACTGCTACCTTTGCCCAGATGTGTATTTTGACAAATGAAGGCATGCACATATTTTCTCTCCCTAGGAGATTTGAGTTGCCAGTAAAGAAAAAAATGTGAATCAGCTTGAATTTGGGAGAAGGTTTGGGAAGTGGGTTGAAAGTGAAAAAAAAATGTGTATAAAAGAACTGAAAAGAAAAACCTAAAAGGATCATTTTCATTATTTCCTATTTTAAAGTAGGACTGAGAGGACAGGAATAATATTTTCCAGTTTGCTTATGGTTGTGGTTTAGGCCTTGCTTTGTCAATTCATATTAAATATAACCTTTCTCATTTCAGTATCATTTACATGAAAAAGGTCTAATACCTTTCTTTGTACTACCTCACTTGTAAGGAAGACAAGGGTCTGCTGTATTTATCTAGAAGCAACCAGCATTTCCCTTCCCCCTGTAATTAATATAGCTAGACTCGCCTAGCTTATTCTATACTGTACTGACATGAGCTAACACATAAGCCTCCAGAGTTCAGAGTAGCCAATTATACCTGCTGACTTGTCTGCTGGTAGCCATGGTATCTGCAGGCTTTGCTGGTTCTCACAGCAATCTCAGAGCTTAAATAAGCTCAGACACTGGCTCAGCTAGTTCAAAATTCATACTGCTCTGGCTTTTGCAGAGGGATCACACTGCCACTCATCAGGGACTGAAGTGCAAGGCTGTGGAGCCCAGAGGGCTTTGTGCTATGCCAAGTAGCCTTCATAGGAACAGGAGGGATGTATTTTTCTTAGGCTCAATGCAGATGTTTCAGCAAAACTTAGCAAAATTCTAGAGTTTCTATTAATGAATCTGTCCTTCATCTAAATCTGGTTACTTTGAGAAAAATGTCTGCAAACAATGTATGCTCAGGTTAAAAGACGCTGCTTCTTACTTTATGCTGTGGATCTGATTTCATTTGAGAAAGCAGAAGAAATAAAGTCAAAGCATTCCAGTCTATTATTAATCAGTGAATTTCCACAGGTAAACATAATTGGCCAAGCAATCCCCGTCATGTCCCTGTTCTTGTTTGATGTGTTTGTAATTTGAAAAACACACCATTGGGAGGAAGGTGACTCTAGCCTCAGTCTCAGCTGAAAATCTGATGGAAAAGCTGTTGGTTTTGAGTTTTTAAAAGGATTTGAATTATTAAATGTGAATAGATGCACAATTTGAGCCAAGAATTCCCCCTCATTACACGGAATTAACAACCAAAGGAACACATTTATTGTGAAAAAAATTTAAAAAACCCACAACCCTGTGGCAAGTTACATTTAGTTCTAAACACTGGCACTGCCCCATACAAAGAAAGCTGACATATTTCCAGGTAGCAGGTGTACTCTGTACTATTCTGTGATCTGTTTCTTCTGAATAGTCTTTGCAGACATGTAACTGAGAAGTGTTAGTTCTTCTTCCAAAGTTTATCATTTTGCCTAAAGGAGTTTCATTCAAGTGTTGGCTGTGATTGTTCAGTTATGTCACTTCTGAATAGAAGGATCTCTCTTTCTGAATTGCAGCTTTCCCTTGCCTTTACTAACTGAAATTCCTGTGAAGATTAAAAGTATGCTAACTGGGGCCTCTTTCTTTCTTAGGTCTCAGAAGGTCCACTTGTTTCTATACTGAAGTGTATACAGACCTCATTACATAATGGTGAATATATATACCCTGAGAGACACAAGAAAGAAATGAAGACTTTTTTTTTTTCCCCTGTGTTTTCTTTTCTCAAAACACAGTTTTTGAAAAAGCATTTTTGGGCCCTATTATTTGTCTAAGGAGATAAAATTATTCAGAAGGTCATATTTCATCCCTCAAAAGTCTATCCAAGCTCCATGATTTTGAGCTCTTTTTCCAAAGATACTACAATTATTTGACACTTGGGCATAGTTCTTCCTCCAACAATTCAGGAAATGTTTACTATGCTGTATTAACTGAAACACAGAATAACATGGCTTTCCAGTGAGATTGCTAAATATTGAGACAGAACGGTTCAAAGCATAATATTGCTCCAATGTTTGTGGTTTTTTTTTTCATTTTCTGCCTTCTGCTATTTTCCTCACTTGTCACGTTCTATCAAAATTTTATCCAATTCTCGGATATTAGGTATTTTCATTAAAAGCTGTTGCCTCTGTAAGCATGAAACTATGTTAGTGCTTCAGTTTCTCTTCAGAGAGTGAGAGCAGGGTTATGGATAATTGAGCTTAAAAATGAAAAGACAATAAAATATTTTCCTGTTTTGTAAAATTTTGATAAACATAGCTTTCTTGCCCTTGCAAATTGCTATGGCATTAGTAGATCTATCCAACATATCAATGCAATTTTTTTATTACTTCAAATGATTACTTGAACTTTCTAAATTCCCTTTGGAGTTGGGGACAGTATGCATTGCACAAAATCATGCCTGTCACAGTAATGCTTCATACAATTCTAGTAATGTTTCTTCATTCAAAGTGCAAAAATAAAACCTATATGTGAACATGTGTAAGCATCTATTCTCCAGATCAAATCTTGTGAAGCAGCTAAATCTTGATTATCACAATCTGTCACTCATTCTGCTTCCTATAATATTACACTTTCATTTTGCACAGCGCTTTGGACAGTGTAGTCCATCCGCATCAGAACCTTAAAATCCTCATTAAATGTTACTAAGTCTTATTTCCCTATGGTGCTAAGCACATACTAGTATCAAGCCCAGCAGGGCAACACACTGGGAGAATGATTATACTGCATCTATATGTTTAGATCCTCTTTGGCATTAGAGCTTTCATAAATCCCACGACACTTGAAAATGATGTAATTTTCTTCAGGGAAAACACACACAGTTATGGACAGAGTAGAAGAATGCTTTATGTGCGCAGATAAAGACCTCCTGGATGTAGAAGAATAGAGGAAATGAGGAATTGATAACTTTATAATTATATTCTTTTTAGTTGGAAATATTCTTCTGAAAGGCAAATCCATGAAAGAAAGAGAATTGCTAAAGGTGGATAGATGTCAGTGTGTTCTCTGATGTGTTCTTCTTGTTGGAGGCTCGTGAAACTGAGGCATCATTTGATGTGCAATGAATTCTAGATCCTTCAATAGCCCAACTCTAAAATAATGCATACTTCAACATGGACACACTTATGTTCTGAAGTGTGAGACTTTGCAATACATACTCCATCCTTCATCTCTTACACAATATTGAATTTCAAGAACAAGCTCTTATATGTAATACTGATAAATCCAGTGATCCTGAAAACATTGTATCTTGTCTGCACAGAATAATGACAAGATAATAACATTTCCAAGATGTCCTGGTTTGGGTTAGAACAGAACAATTCTGTTCTATGACTTTTACTTTTCAGCTAAGTCTGTCTGAAGTTAGCAGCATGTTTACTAGACAGAGCCTGCTTCTAGCAGTGATAACGCTCCACGTTTATAGTTAGTACCGAGGATTGGTATGCGAACCAAGGTCATTGACAGACTGTGTACCACACTGGGGGGTGCAGAAAAGTAAAGGCTNGAAAATATTAATAGCTACCTGTGATTTAACTCCTTAAAATAAAAACGCCAGTGTTTGCCACTGTTAATACAAGATAAAAGGAGAGTTGACTTTTGTCGCTTTACACCAAAGGTTCTCTGAAAAGCAACCATCTTCGACTTGTTTCACAAGATTTATACATAATTATATAATTTAGAAGCTTATTTCTGATCATGTAGTAAACCAGTGGTGTTATATTGCTGAACAGTACCAGACAGTTACATTTATATTCGTTTGTTCACAAAGAGTGCAGTCTTACACTTTCATGATCAAGAAAGTAGTGCAAAACCTTTTAAAATCAATATTGACATTTGTCTTTTCAATAGTACGAAAATATTTTCCATGAAACATAGCCTGATCATATCAATTCAATGAACTTAAAATTTGCACATTTTAAAAGTCTTTAATGGCAGATAAATTCTGCTGCCTTATTTGGGAGCCAGTGTGTACCCCTGGTAAAAAATATTAAAATACCCAAGCCTGTAAAGCAATTACACAAATAGTAATTAAATGGGATGAAAAAAACCACATCATGTCCTAGGTATAATAAAAATGTAGTTATAGAAAAACAATGATACAATGCTCTGTTATTCCTCAGAGGACTAAAGATAAAAGAAAACACAGAGAACTTAATTAGCTCAAACACCAGGAGAGTCTACCTAGATATATCATTAAAACCCCTTGGTTTCACTGCACCATTTGGAGGATGATATCAGGTCAAAATTATCTTCTGTAATATCAATAGATAGAGTTGTTATGGATCTACATATGTATTGCAGTATTTTCTTACTGCGTCACTGGAGGACTTCAGTGATTATTTACAGACAGGCATGATCATGTCCTTGGAGGAGTGAGTTATCAATAGGCTTACACTACCCTCAACACAGAGAAAGTTGCTGTGGATATTCCCTATGTGAGTTGTAGTCTCCTTCTGTAACTAGCTAAAGGACAGCCTAGATAAAGGGCTGACAGGTCTTGCTGATGAAAACCTAAGCCAGTCTCAAAAAATGTTTTTGATGAAAACACTAGTTTGCTTAAAAGACAATTCTATACATCGATGTTATGGCTCCCAGAAATACAGCAAACAAGAATTTAAGAAATGCTTACTCATGTACTGCATGATTTTATTGATTTATTGGGTAAATATTAAGATCTTTCAAACATTGTTATATTGTGATATTTAACTACAGCCCTGCATGATATGCCACATAGATCTGCACAGTGCAAAAGAAAGCAGTTCACAGAGATGTGGTGTTCTTCAGAGCTTTTCAATTACTGAGTTTATTGGATTTAAATGATTTAATCTTGCTTTGCTCTGTATTTGCTCTGCATCTTCTGATTATACCTATTTTGTTATGAATTAATAATAACAAAACATAACACAAATATAAACAAGAGCACTAATAATAATATGATGATGAATAAATAGACACCAGTGCTGTAAACAACTCAACAAATCATTTCTAGCTAAAATGAACATTTCTAGGGTATCACTAAGTCTTCTTAGAAGGCAGACAGATTACACACGCATTGCTTTTATTGACCTACCATTTGTAGTCTTCAACAACCAGAAAATCAACGAGACATATAATAAAACAGTAACCTTCCATAAGAAATTAAGATACTGTCTTGAACCGTCATTATGGCTACTATAAGAACATGCCTGTGGTACCTAACTATTTTTCCACCAAATTTCAAATATGTAACTTACTGCTTAAGTCTTACTGCCTCAAACTGACTTTTTTTTTTCCAATGAGTAGTTTTTTTCTACCCACACCATTAAAGTTAATAATGCATTGCATTGCAGTTAATAGATGTTATTCATAAATTTACTTTTAAGTAGAACAAATTCGTTCCTACAACCTAATTCTTGAACCACTGGGAGCTTTTATTAAATTGGCTCTCTACATATTAATTCACCTTGGTAGACAATTTACACTGTTATTACTCTTAAGATAATGCTTCATCAGAAAAGGAAAACACAGCATATGGGGAATCTACCTATACCTACTCTCATCACCTCCTTTACTATTTATAATGATACTAAGTAAAGCTCTTGTGGTGTAAATCACCTATTTTTTATTCTTAATGTTTCAGGATCACATTGTTCCATTTGTAGCTAATAAACACCTTTTTTGAACTTTAATACTAGTAGCTCTGTTGGCTTTAGGGAAACAGTACACAATATTATTAAAGAAAACTTAATTTTAGCTTTTGACTTCTCGTTCTGAATCTCAATAAACTATACAAAGAGTGTGTATTATTTGTGCCCAATGTCTAGATCACACAAATACGGTAAGTCTTATAAAGAAATTACACCAAATTCACTATTAAAAGAGTAAACAGTATAAATGATGTAAGGTAGATCTATTTCATGGCTTCCATTACTGTTTTACCTGAAAGTTAAGAGTCAATTCCTTAAAAGTATTTGGGAACTGGAATAGACTATCATGATGTATAACACGGCCTCTTTAGTGTATATTTTATTCTGAAGAGACACCACGGTAGATCTTCCCCATTAATTTCTCCAAGAAAGCAAACACAGTTTTTCTACAAACAAAGTGTTTTGAACTAACTAATTAATTTCTCCAAGGTGTCTCTTTCTCACGTTACTCTGTCTATGTTTAGGGGTTTCAGGGTCAAACCCCACAGGACAGATTTTGTTTTGTCCCCCTCTCCCTCTCCCTCTTCCTCTCCTCCCTTAGGGAAAAGACAGGCAGGCAGGGGAAGCAATGGGGAAACAAAGGGGCGGGCATTGAATTGGAAGTTAAGAATGTAATTTTATCAGATAATAAAAGATATTAAGGGAAAAAAGGGATGTACAGAGAGATTGAGGGAAGGGGTATATACAAATATATACAAAACCCAGTCTCAGATGGCGATGGATTTTCCCCACAACACGTGGATGCACGCCCCGCCACCCCTGGGATGAAGTTCCAGCAGCACCAGCACGACACACGCACAGGAAGGGAAAAGAGCCAAAAAAACCTTCCTGCCCCCTTTAAATAGGGGAAGGCAGGAAAAGGAAGGGAATACATGACCCTCTGACCCCACAGGGTCCTAGGGTCACTACCTGTTCCCCTTTTAACCCTTAAACCACCACGTACACTTTAAGTAACAATCTTCTTCAAATTGCTATTAGGTTCTTCATTGTCCCAGCAGATTAAATGTCTATATTATTAGAAATAAATACTTTGTACAGGGGCTATGGTTGCATGTTGAGTGAAAGTGGAGAAAAAGGAATAATTTTCCTGGCACTGATGTGATTAGTTAATGGATTGATAACTGACTATTACTTCGTTGATTTGTCATTGCCTATTGTGACCTAATGAAACAAGCTGTTGACTTAAGTACATTGCATAATTACTGTGTAACTGTATTTAATATTTCCATCCATTACTTAAAGTCTTGTTAGATTCCTTAAATTCTTCTCTATTAGTTGTTTGTTTTTGTTTTTGTTTTTCTCTCTCCTTTGGCACCATTAATTCATTTCTGGACATTGCATTTTATCAATGCACACACATTTTCTATTTCTCATACAATGAACTATTTTTTAATTGGTTTATTTTTCTGAGAGGAGAAATTATCATTGCAAAAAGAAAAATAAGGTTCAACAAATAACATATCTTTTTCTCTCTCCCCTCACTTCTGTTTTGTAAATCAGTAGGCATGAAAAACTTACCTTCTTAAGGGGTTTAATGAGAATGTGTTTAATACAAGAGTATTTAAAAAAAACCCAACAAACCGATATGGCGCTATCATGCAATAGGAGCAAAGCTCTTTCCCCTGCCTCCTTGAAAAGAGAAGGTTTCAGGAAAACACCAGGGTGCTGAGAGGTTTGTTTCATTTTTTTTTTCATACATAGTTCCATGGTCGAAGTGATCATGGATTTCACATTTTGGAAATAGAAAAGAAAGAGCTCCATTATATGTTGGAAAGTATTTTTCTGTTCACTGAAAATTGAAGTAATAGCAATGCATTGTTAACCTGCTAACCTTACCCTGATTTAATGGTATCTGAATGCTAAGATAATAAGCAGGGTCAAGTAGTCCTACAGTGTTCTGAGTGCAGCATTCTGTGCCTTAAATATTTTCTTTTTTGCTTGACAGAAAAACAATATTGAGAGCAGTTTGTTGTATTTATTTATTTGTTTAGTCTCCTAATACAGTAATAGCAAGAGTAAGTGCCAATTAAGAATCTGATATTAAAAGAGAAATAAGCTATGGGTTGTATTGAAAGCAAAGCTCATTTCATTATGAAAAGGACAAAGACTAGCACTAACTGGATTAAACACCCACTGGACATTAAATAAGGCCATTTCTAAAGTGTTGGGGTTTTTTTTAGTGATGATTTACAGAAGACAAATTAATATGCCACAATGAAGAAGAGTGAAAATTGTCTTTAATCACTCCTTAACATTATCTGAAAACTCGTGTGGTCATAAACATTTAGCATATTTCAGAAAGAGAGGATGTCTTTTTACATGAAACACATGAAGAAGAGATTGAAAAAAATAAATAAATTAGGGCAATTCCACATAGCACATGCAAACCATCTTTCTTCTAGATCAATACTGTCCTTAAACATGGTATGTTTTCCACAATAGTATTTCTGACAGAACTTTAAGATAGTCACTATTCTTTATAGTATTAAAATTCATGAAAAAGATAATAATTGACAAGAAATTGTGGACTCAAACTTATATGAGACATTTTCTGCTTTTACAAGTAGCTCTATGCTAGTCAACACTGAATGATATGAGAATGCTGCTGTCAGATTTACTAGCAATATTCATCATTCTCCATTGTAATCAATATCGTCAATGGCTGATGCCTAACAGGGGACCAGAAGTGTGAGAACATTTAGCTGCTTGTCTTGCCACGTATTGTCATTTAACTTCATCTTACAAGATGCCTTCAGATGTCATTGAACAAAAGCAAGAGGATACAGACCAGTACCATGAAAAAAATCTCTTTTATTTGTGTTGGTATTAGTTTTATCTTAATGTAAGTCAACTCATATTGTCAGTATAAAGAACAGTCAAAACTATATCACTAATCCTTTAAGAATTTTCTTTTCTTTTCAGCAATATATATAGCTATACACCATTTCATTTCTTCTCATATAAAGAAGAGTAAAAAACACTAGTATTTTTCCTCTATCTGCTAAACGATGTTAGAAAACTTCAGCTTGTCATACTCAACATTTGAAGGAAATACTTCTACAAGATAGTTTAATTAGTGTTGATATATTGATAGTATTCCTTTCACTCTTTGTAAAAGAGATTGTACTTTAAAAACTTAATTCTTCAAAACCACAGAACTATGAAGTTCTGTTGTCATTAAAATGTTCTTTTTCCACGGGATTGCAAGGTATATTACTGACAGTTCAGGAACTGATAAGACTTTCCATGATATTTTTTATAGAATTTTTCAGCTTACTTAATACCTTGCTGTTTATACTTGTCCAATGACGATATTAGCTCTTTTATACAAAAATATAGCATTGATGACAGTGTTATCAGTCATCCATTTCTCTTTTTCCGTCTCTAACAGACATCACTTCCATTTCATCTGTATGACCCTTATTTCTTTTTCCTAGTTGAGCAAATATTTTTTTTAACTTCATTAAAATGTTGTTTGCTTAGATTGACTCATTTCTTCCATATGACTACTGAGTCTTTCATTTGCCTTCTAAGTGTTATCCAGAAATTATGAATAGTGAAGTTACATTAACTTTCTCATCACTTATGGAACCATGAATGGCACCAGTCTCTCCAGTCAATAAAGTATTTTAAAAATTCTTATAATTTTGTGGATTTCACACTTTCTACTCTTTTTTAATCCCCCCAAGAAATTTTTAGATACATAAAATACATTGATAATGTATTCTACACCAGTCTTATAAAATTAACAAAATTTCTGCAGTATATCAAGATTTATTAAAGACAGATTTCAGCAAGCTACGTATCTTCTCATTAAAGCTGTTTTGTAAGTCCCACATGCAAGTTACCAACACCTGATGATTTAAAGTCATCATCCTCTTTAAATCCCATTGGAATATTGCATTCCTTTACTATTGCAAAATAAAACACTTAATTTTTATGTGATATATTGCTGTTTCTTTCCAAATACCAAAATTATTTATTGACATTTTCCAGCTCTTCTATCAGCACTTTCCTAATAATTGTGAAAAATATTACCCTGTCTCTCTTATTATAACATTGTAATTTCTAAGATTTCTTGTGTTCCTTACAGAATTTGAAAACATCTGGTTTTTTTTATTTCTCACAACATTGTGTTCTCCCTGAGGTTTGGGGGCCTCCTTGGTAATTATATCCAGTCATCAACTGGGTTGAAGTTTATTTACCTTCCTTCTGTTATTTGAATTCCAGTTCTAGCTCCTAACGTTCTTGCTTACGGTATGCAGTAAAGCATGTTACAAAACCATACAGATTAATTATGTTGGATATCTTGGACCAGGTTCAAGATCATAGAATTATGGAATCATTTGGGTTGGAAGGGACCTCTGAAGGTCATCTAGTCTAACCCCTGTGCCATAAGCAGACACATCTGCAAGTAGAGCAGGTTACTCAGAGCGTTGTTTAGCCTTACCCCGAATGTCTCCAGGAATGGGGCCTCAACTACCTCCCTAGGCAGCCTGTCCTAGTGTTCCACTATCCTCATGGTATGGAACTTTTTCCTAACATCCAATCTAAATCTACCCTTTTCTAATTTAAAACCATTGCACCTTGTCCTTTTTCTACAGGCCTTTGTAAACAGGTCCTCTCCAGCCTTCTTACAAGCTCCCTTCACATACTGGAAGGCTGCTATTAGGTCTCCACACAGCCTTCTTTTCTCCAGACTGAACAATCTCAGCTCCCTCAGCCTGTCTTCGTAGGAGAGGTGTTCCAGCCCCAAATCGTCTTCATGGCCCTCCTCTGGATCCACTCCATCAGGTCCATGTCCTTCCTATGCTGAGGGCTCCAGAGCTGGATGCAGTATTCCAGGTGAGGTCTCACCAGAGCAGAGTGACAGAATCCTCTCTCTCGATCTGCTGACCACGCTTCTTTTGATGCAGCCCAGGATGCAATTGGCCTTCTGGGCTGCAGTCGCACACTGTCTGCTCATGTCCAACTCATCCACCAAGCACCCTGTAACGGTTTGGGGCAAGGGCACACCCAAATCTGCAACAGAATTCTCTCTCCTCCTTCCCACTCAAAAGGGAAGAAAGGAAATAAAGGAGAGAGACTTATCAATTAGGAAAGGAAACTAGAACAGCTTTACTGAAAAATGAAAATAATAACAACAATAATAATGAAAAAGTAAATATATATCAATATGTACAAAACCAGTACCAAACCCAACCCCTCTCATGATAAGAAGAAGGGTAAAAAAGGGCAAAATAGAGGCCCTCGTAATCCTTCAGCTTTATACTGAATATGACGTATATGGGATAGAATACCTCGTTGGCAAATTTAGGGTCACCTGAACTGTTCGCTCCTCCCTGAAGGTGCAGCCTTTACTTTCTGCACCCCACTATGTGGTACACAAGATCTAGTAGTGACCTTGGTTTGCACAACAGTCCTTGGTACTAACTATAAACTTGGAGCATTATCACTGCTAGAAGTAGACAGTCTGCAAAACATGCTGCTAACTTTCAGACATTGCAGTCAGTAAGAAGAGACTTAGCTGAAAAGTAAAAATCACTGAACAGAATTGTTCTGTGCTAACCCAAACCAGGACAACCCCCAAGTCCTTTTCTGCAGGGCTACTCTCTATGTCCTCATCCCTCAGCCTATATTGATAGTGGAGATTGTTCCAACTCTCCACTTGGTCTTGTTGAACCTCATGAATTTCACCTGGGTCCACCTCTCGAGCTTGTCCAGGTCCCTCTGGATGACATCCTGCTCTCTAGTATATTGACAGAACCACTCAACTTGGTGTCATCTGCAAACTTGCTGATGGTACTCTATCCCGCTGTCAATAATTTATCATAATTAACCTCTGGTTAGGCAAGCTGTACTTAGGAAGGGAGGTTACTTTTATACAATTGCATGTTTAGCTATTAATTTATCTAGATAGACGAGATATAATTTTCAGAGTTCATAAACACTTCTCATATTTTAATTGTGAAAAGAGCTTATGAAAATGAGCAGATACAATCCTGAAATGAGATCAAATACATATTTGATGCATTCGCAGCTCATGTTGCACTTGATGCATGGTAAATGTAGTTCATGTTTATTTCACTTCTTTTCCTTTTGAGTTCTTTTGTTTTCTTTGTCTGTATCAATGCATCTGTCACACTAAGCAATAATTACGACTATTTTCTTCTCACTTTTTCTGTATCCCTCTTTAATTTTTACATTTTTCTATTGTAATTTAAAATAAATGAAAGATCTTTCTTAAATATTAAAGTTTCTGAAATTATATACTAAGTGAAAAGAAAATTGTAGAAGTGAGAAAAAAGGACAAAATAGTAGATGAGTTTGTAACGTATTCAGAGAGAAAATGAAGACTGAAAGAAGGAAGTAGAAAGAAATGTGATTTAATGTATAGGGATTATTAATTAGCTGTTCTCTTTTTTTCATTAATTATAGACTTAATAACAGAGATTTCATAGAAGCTGAAAAGTTTTTTTTTCATTTTTTCCTGTAAAAAAAAAAATCTACATACTTACATATCATTCACATCACCAAAAAAAAAAAAAAA
>WEIS01052534.1:916-41619 GCA_013389965.1 Todus mexicanus
CCTCTTTTTTTTTTTTTTTTTTTTTTTTTTTTTATATAAAAGGCAGCAAAGGGAGTGAGCTTGCTCTGTTGTCAAGGTACCAGTATTTCACAAGAGCTATTGCCCACATTCATCCTAAGAGAACTGTGACTAAAAACACAGTCTCATTCATACCCACAGGTGAAAAGATNGCAGATGTCCAAAGGAATCTTGAGCAAACAGGCTACACCTTGACTCTAGAGCTTTAAGAACCACCTGTGGACTGAAAACACAAGAGTATCCTTCTTCTGTCAGTCAGACAAGGCAAGGATGAGAAACCCTGCACCAGATTTCCGCTGCCCACGAGACCTGTCTGAACATTGTTCTGTTTGTCAGTTCAGAGATAAAGATACGAAAGATCAGAGCACTGGGGATAACAGTCCAACCCCTTGTGAGGAGGCTGGAGGGGAGGCAAGGCAAACTCTCCTGGGGGACTGCATGGGGATAATGGGGGAAGGTTCTTTCCAGGGTCAGAAAGATGTCAAACTGTACATCAACAAGGCAGTTTACTTGACCAAGACTCTCTCCATTTAGTGGAGATGTGCTCATTTTGTTCCTTTGGTGTTTGGATCACCTGGGGATGCCTTCTCCACATCAATTTTCCTACATTACTTCTTTAGGTACTTTGATGACTGCTGGTGAAAATTGTTCTATCAGATACAGATAACAATATTCTTGAAAACATGCTTTCAAAATATTGAAAAGGTTTCATAAATGGAGAGTGGTCTTGTGCAGGTGGAAACACAGGGGACAAGGATTTCCTCAAGCTCATCCAGTGATATACTGGTAAAATAGGAATAAAACACCATTTTCACTGTAACACTTGAATTCAGCTGCCAAAGTCAGAAAAAGCCACAGAGCTGGCAGCGCATTCGAATCACAGATTTTCATTCAGACCATCTTTATGAATAGGATGGGTTATTCACTTTCTAAACGGTTTAAACTTAACCAATGGAGCAGCATTTTACCAGGCAAACACCTTTTGGAAAGCAAATACTCCATAAACAACTCCCCATTCCATATCATTTACATTTGAGAAACACATTCCATTAGGTCAGGACAAAAAAAAACACCTCCATAGAGAACAAGCTCAAAATGTACTGCTAGTTCTGAGATATATGCTGTTGTTCTTCCTAATTATTCTTCTAGTTGCAAACATCGTTAGTTGCAAATGTCTCTTTCCCTGGAGTACAGAAATGAGAAGCAAGTCTATTTTGAACAAAAGCAAAAAAAAACCAAAACCCAACAGCTACTATATATGAATGATGCTTTCTTCTTGAATTCCATCTGCATGTATTGGCAGCATTTCCATAAGCATGCCTTTTTTATTATTTCCCTAATTTTCCACCGGGAAAATGATACAACTGAATGGGCCTGAGTGCATGAATGGGATTGGAGGCAATTCTTCCTACATTCCCATCAGATAGGGATACTAAGGGAAACATATGCAAGTGCAGTTCTGTCCCACAGGTTGAGACAATAATAGCTTGATTGAATTTAAAATTCATTTCTTGTTTCTCTATAGGTTCAGCACTGAAGATGTTATGTTAGGTGCACGGGACCATCTAATCATCGCTGTATATGATCTCCAGCTGTTAGCTTTTAACCTTGTCCTTATTTCGTACTGGTCACTGTCTTGCCGGAATGACAAAAAAACTGTTTCACCAAGAAGGAACCTGCAATTTGGGCTACTGATGACAATTTTGGAACCTTCTATTTTCGAAGAAAAAAGGTTAACCTATCAGAGAAAACATCTGTTGAACCTGCAGAGAGGTCACTAAATGTTCTGAGGACCACTTCTATTTCAAATAGCTAGACTATGTACAAAGGTCTGAGACTTTGTAATATTATTTTTAAAAAACCACTCGCGGTATTAAAATCCTGATGTAAAAGACTTGAATGGTTCTGTCATTGGCTTTCCACTTATAGAAAATGAAGGTGCTTTTTCTTGTTCTTTAAAGAAAAGCTTCATTAAACTGTTCTAACATCTTGCAGACCATACCACAATTCTTTCACTCCCTGAATTAATGGCAAAATGAACAAGGGCAATTATCAAAAAAAGCTAGGATCATGCAGCATAAGATGCACTTTATTTCTTTGACAAGCATAGTTTATTTTTAATTATTTCTTTTGCTTTACAGTACATTAATAAATGCTCTGGAGTATATTTAGTGTAAGTAATGAAATCTTAGTAATACAAGGCTTCACTACAAGCTTCTGATGCTTGCTGACAAAGAGGCAGGAACCTTGGGGGAGATTTTGTTCACAAAAGATACTTCCATGGAAATTAGCAGCCCATAAATTAATGAGGTTCTCCCAGAAGGGGGGATGCTGCTCAGCTAATACGAGCTCTATGAATTTGGGAACCCTTTTCAAGCTAGTATACAGACTCCTTTGAAATTCAGCAAAGAAGGAGACTGACTCATCCTTGTCCCTTTCTGAATGAAGTCAGACTTCAGAGGCAGCAGAAAGTACCTCCAACCTGATTACAGATAGATCCAGAGTGGTGTCAGGGGCTGCAGCGCCAGCCTCTACAGGGCCAGCACTAGTGACAGCCAGTGCCCATCAAGGCCTGATTACAACAGCAGAAGCAAAATCCTCACACCTTTCCTACAGGGATCCCAGCAAAGCAACCATGCTGTTGGATAAGGAGAGGTCTCAGGGGTGTCCAACGCCAGGGCCTGGTATAACCTCTAGGACAGAAACCTCCAGGAATTCAGCAGGATTTCTCTACCAGATGCCATGGCTCACATCATCAGTCACTGTTGGCTGGACTTGCCAAGTGTTGTAAAAACTCAAAGCAACCACCTTCTGTTCCCTTCAGCCTTCCTGACCTCTCCCCAAAGGAGAAGGAAGGAGAGAGACGACTGTCCAAAGCAGGGGGAACACACTGCTGGAAGCAATTTGGAGAGCCTATCTATGCAATAACACATTGTCTTCTTTCAACAGCAATTGTGGGGTGTCCCGAAGTGGGATGAAGTGGGGGAAACTGTAGTAATAGAAGGAAAATGAAAAGGAGACAGAGAACAAGTACAAGAACAACGCTGTGTTTCAATTTCTAGTCACAAAGGAGATAAATTACAACCCTGTGCCTAATGCAGCCAGCAAAGCACTGAAGTCAAAATGAAGCTTGACAGTGACAGCAATGGGCATACCAACCTCCTTATCTTCGAGCTGACATTATTTGATTTCCACTGGTGTGATAGAGGAGTTTGGCGTGTCTCTGAGGGGGATGGATGCACCTGTAGCTTAACAGTCATTCCTTCAGCTGCACAACTCCCTCTCCATCTGCCTGCTTTCAGCTCCATTTACACGATTAGTTCTTGTGCTGAGATGAGTCAGACTTGTACTTCAAGGTGGAAAGGCCTGTTTTAAATCCCTTCAGGTTATATTTTACGATCCGTGGGAATACATGTAATTATAAAATCATTCACTGAAGGCTGGTACTTGTACAGCACCTAGCATGTTAAGGTTGTCATCTATGAGTAGACAACGGAGAAACTACGATGTGCCAGCAGCGGTAGTAACAGTACAGGCTAGAAATTCTGGCATGAGTTTCTGAAGAGTTCAAAGGAAAAATGCAGTTGATGGCATAAACTTCTGCTAAAATACCTTTTGCTAAACTCCCCACAAGAAACACAGGCTTTCTGTTTTTCACCTTCATTTCCCTGTGACAAGTCTGTGAAGGGGATAGCACAGTCAAGTATCTACCTGAAAAGTATCCATCCTCCCTCTCCCTCACCAACCAATTCACCTTGATTTCTTGAACTCTATAAGCATGATCACCCAGTAACTGCAGCTCAAATCAGTCACAAAGAGAAGGCAATCACTCAAGATAAACTCAGGGCAAAGTCTTTCTTATACTTCATAGCTTCCAATGCAGCAGAGTGTCTGTTTGAAAAAAAAAAATATATATAGGAAGAAGCCCTCTTAACTGCAGGATAGTTCAGAGCAATCACATTAGAAAATAATTTCCCATGTCTGGCAGCTGCCAGTTTTCTACCAGTGAAAAAGTAGGAGATGAAGAACTAGTTCCATAATATCTGCTATTAAATTATTCCAATCTGGTATTATTCATACCAGCAAGAAGTCTCCTCTGCTCTCTGTTTATTTCACTGAGGTAAGGACCTGACTAACGACTCTAGCAAGTGTTGTGGCGTTGAAATGATCACAGTTTGGGGAAGGCTATGAAGAGAGGACATGGCAGGGATAAGACATACTTTGCTTTCAGCTTTTGGAGAGAAAAAGTGTGTGTGAAACAGCAAATTATACACCGCACTTCGTTGTGCAAGATTCCCTACCTAACTCCAACTTGTAACATGATTTACATTACCTGCAACACATTTAAAGGGGAGAGCATGCTTTTTCTTACTTTCTATTTTTGAAATAATTACATTTAAAATGGAAAGGTTTTTACTGCCCCTTATATAAGTTCTAGTAATAAACATATTGTATAACAAAAATATTAAGTAATGAGGGGAAAAAAAAAAATCAAAGCAGAGGCAAAGGGACACCTTCTCCACAGAAAGATATAAAGCCCAAGATTCACACACTCTGGGAGAACGAAGGGGTCAAATTTTGGTCCATAAATCCTGTTTGTGTCACCATAGCACCCCTAAGGGGACTGCTGAATGCTGCTGAATAGCAGGTATGGATTTCCCTCACTCACAAGATAACCAGCAAAGCTCCCAGCCTCCTCTTCCCTACACACACCCCTCTCCAAGGTGCAGTTGTGGAGGAGGACATGGCACTGCAACATCTGAGGCTGTGAGACACTCTGTGTTAATTAAAATAGACCTGAGGGACTTTTATATCTGACAACCACTCTTGTCATTAATGTCTCTCTCCTTTACAAACAGCATCATTCCCAGCACAGCCCTTTCTCTCACAGCATAAACAAGCTCCTCCACCTTTTGTTTTCTTTCCTTGGACCACAAACCATCTCCAAGGTCTCAGATCATACTGTGCAGATATACATTTAGGTGGGAGGAGGATGAAGAACACAGAGGGTTTTTTCTACATGAAAGTACAGACTTGGAGACACCTGAAGCACTGTGCTCGAGAAATACAGTGACATTTGGCAACTTCCAAACAGAGGATCAGCTGAGCACAGGTTACAAGCACAGGTTCCTAACACTGAAATTCAGCAACAGCAAAAACTGGGGCTTGAACCCAGTGTCACATACCTATAGCCCTGGAGGGATTTGGAAACAGATGATGCCACAATGAGCATTTTCAAGTCCCAGGCATAGATCATCACACTGCAATCCTATCTAACAGAGCTGCTACTCCCAGTGTCCTACCACATTATTCATCAGACCTTTGCTTTTGGAGAGCTTCTGTGAGAGACCTCTCCACAGTGACATGCAACTAGCTCTAAAGTCCTGCCCCAGTTCTCTGTCTCACTGAAGGAAAGATGAGCCCAGGATGACACTCGTTGAATGATATTCGGTGACTCTCATATTCAGTGAAATTTAGCATCAGTGTGAGAAATTTGGTTGATTCCCACTAGATTAGTAATACATCCAGTATAAACATGGTTTTGAACCCTGCTGCGACTTTCTGAATAATGATACATCAAATACTTTACTTTTCAAAAGTATTTAATCCATCCTCTATTTGGTGCTAAAAGCAAGAAACTGACTAAAATACAGAGTCTTTCAAATCTGTGATTTAAATTCAATGAAGAAATGAGAGAGTAAAGATCATGTGTGGGCTATACAGCTAAGCTTAAAAGCTTTGCATAAAAGCAGTGGCACAGTATCCCACTGTTCTATTATATAGTACTAGATAGGTACAGTGTTCCAGTCAGGAAAACTGAAGAAGCTTCTTTGTCATAGCTTGGTCTATTGCTCATATCTATATGATAAAAAACTGCAGGCATTGTGTATACATGTGGTTTGAAGGAAGTAGTTCCCTCCTGAATCTGCTAGGAGACTGTACCCCCATCTGCATCAACCATAATCTTACATTTATTTCTTGCAGCTGTTGTTCTTAGTCCTTATCTCAGACAGAAAAGAAAACTAGGTCTGAATAAAGCCCCACTGGTTCATAACTTAGAAGTACATTGTGGGTTCATCACGCACTCAGTAAGAGGATTCCAGCGTAGCCTGATTGTTCTTGCCATCATTTGAGCAACAGGTCAAGGATTAAGAACTCCAGATCTCAGGCCCTACTTTCTAATTCTGCCACTAATTTATTTTACATCATAATCTCATTTCTGTGTCACAAAGAGAAGTTGTCCCTGACTAAATCCATCCTTCTAGAGCCTTTTGCGGTTGCCTTATCCCAGACTACAATGCAGACTCAGGCAGGTATATGAGTCTATGATAAGGCAAATGTGTCATTCAAAGATGACTTTTCACGGTAGACCTCTGGCCTCGCTGGCATCCTTGGTTCATCTTTATCTTGCAAAAAACAGCCTATGCTGTCTCTTGAGAAGAATTAATTTACAGTATTTTAACTCCAGCCACTAGGTAACAGTGGAAATTCATATCAACCAAGTTGTAGCAGTAACAAACAGGGTGTCTTATACAACTGTGATTTTTCTGCCTGGTTTTCACAGAAATGCCCGATGGGGCTTTTTCTTTTCTTTTCTTTTTCGTATACAAATATATAGGTGCGGGTATTGAGGAGCAATTTGAATTCTTCAAGTTCCTGAGCATGGCCAGGTGCTTAAATATTTGAATGACCTCCAGTGGAGAAGTGATTCAATTCCCCAAAGGAAAATGTACCTTGTTATGCCCAGTAAAGAGACAATATGATTGGAAAGTTGACACTAAATTCTAGGCTCTTTGGTTGCCATGATACCTGACTGATAATACTGTCATTTTCCGTGTTTAAATCTAAGGCTTGCTGCTCACCTTTATCAGCACTGGTATAATTTTCGTTTTCTTCATTCCACTTAAGAAACAACTTCAGCATTTATCACATCTTTCATTGCACATGGTTGTAGACCTTGAAAATCCTGCTGTACCCAGAGGATCTAAATGTATTTTGAACAGCAACTCAGCGCCATTCAGCCCGAAAGGCAGGCAGAAATTATAGGCACCAGGAATATATGAAACACTTGCATCTTGCGTGTGTATGGGCACCCTCACTCCATCAAAGAATGATTGTTGATTACCATAATCTTACTGCCCACCCTGCAACAGCCAGCAGTTTAACACAATCTCTGTTTCAAAGAAAGGGAAACTAAACCACAGGAACTGATTTACTGCATATGAAAAGTATGAATCGATGCTGTGACTGAAATCTAAATTGCTAGGTTTTAGTCAATAGTTATTTTTAAAAACATCAAACATTTCAAAGCAAATTAAATCATATTGAGAAAGTAAGGTCACTAGTATACAGTTTAGGATGATTTAATATAAAAATTGATGATGTTCAAGTGAAATATTTCCATGAAGACTATCATTAAAAGACAATATGAGAGAGAAGGAAGGAAACGAGTTAGGTTTTCTCAGATGTAATTCCTTAGTGTATTGACAAGACAGAGATGCAAGAAGAATTTTTCACATCAGAACTGAAAGAGGGAAGATGCTTGTCACAGAGCGGTGAGGGGAACCCACAACAACTGAGTCACTGGGTAGTTTAGACACTGGGAGACTATCCATTGATAAGAAGCAAGAAACAGTAACTAGCCTTTCCTGCAACAGGCATGGGTAGATAATGAGAGTATTTCAGGCAGCAGCTGCCAGTGGGAGCCTTTAATGGCAGAGAAAAGATAACAGTGGATAGAGTTGCATGTAGACTCAAACATTCTACAACACCTTCCTTTGGAATCCCCTAGACTTATCTCCAGTAGTCCCCTAAACTGTGATTAACAAGTGTCAATGTTCATATTGCTTCATAATACGAAGGTTAAATTATTTGTGCAGCATGCAGCAATTTCCACTCACTTCTGATGCCTTTTATGCACGATTGCAGCTCCAAAAGCTTCTGCTCTGACATTCTCAGTCCTACCCTTACTTCATGGCTTCGACCAACCCATGATCAGAAACCCCAAAATTCTTCTGGTAAGACCAGGCTTGGAGCTAGGTATTGGTTTGCTAGCATTTCTTGTTACTTACCTCATCTTTCCCTGTAGCCAGAGGAATAGATGAGAACACTATCTGTGCTCTTGACCCCATAACCACTCGTCCCATGGCCCTGAAGTCTCCCTTGATAGCATTCAGAATTCTGGTTGCAATTTTATCACTGCCCACCTGAAAAAAAAAATAAAGAATAGTAACTCGAGGGCTGTACCAGGGTAGAGTTTTCAATTCACATCTTTAACCCACGGCTCAGGGAGGTAGCTGACTTCTGTAAGAAGTGGGTCTGGTCTGCGTATTGGCGCTATGACAATGACCCATCTTCTTTCCTTTGTGGGAGCAGTTTTGATGCTGGGCTTTGGCTGGTTGAATCCTGGCAGCACCTCCAAGCTGGGTGAACCATCATCCTCACCGCTGCTTGGCTGCACCTGCAGAGCCTCGTATCTGTTCTGCATGGAACACCTGAGAGGGGAGGGTGGTAGCTGCAGAGGATACACATCTGCTGCTCTGGGCAGGAACTTGCTACCATCGTCCCCTGTCCCTTGAGTCACTGTTCAGCCAGGAAAACAAGTAATAGGAGGGGGAATCCCCCAGGTCACTGTCTTGTCTCCCTGTCCCAGGGAATGAAGAGCATGATCCCAGAAGTCTCTCACACACACACACACTCCCTGGCGCTCCTCAACCTACTCACTTCCTCCAGGAGCTCTGTCACTAAGCAGGAAAGTTCTTCTCCTGGGGCACATGTGGCACAGGTGTGCTCCCCAGGCACATGTGGCCCAGGGCACAGGTGTACTCCCCAGTGTCCCCCATCCCGGCGGGAGAGCCAGGCTCCCCCTGGCCCTGGGGGCTCAGGGTTCTCTCTGCAGTTGGGGCTAGGCCTCTGCCTCAGCCACAGCGAGTGCAGTGCTCACTGAGGCCATAGCTGTGGCTCCCTTGCTGACCTGGCCAGGCTCCAGCTTCTGCCCACCCCTTCCCAGGCTCCTCAGGACACTTTTTATCGGCGAGGGGGAACTACCATTACTCTGGGGACACCCGGAGCCCAGCAGCTTCTTCCCGCCAGAGCCACTGGTTCATCCCTGCTCAGGAGCAACCCCCTCAGCAAGTGGCAGCTCCTTTCCATCAGGAGCTCATTTCCCTCTTTTATTCTTACTCAGTTAGCACTTCATTAACCATCTACCTGCAGCTGCTCTAGTCTCAGCAGTGTTTAGCTCCGCATTACGTGACACACAGCTCGATAATCATCCCTGCAGAGGGATCTGCAGACTCTCCGCAGAAAGACCCAGCTCCTCCAGCCGGGCCCTGAGCTCTCATGGAGATGATCTCTCTGTTATGATTGTGTACATATGCAAACAGCCACAGGCAACACAATCCATCTTTGGGTTGTATTTCCTTGAGGAGGGAAGTGCAGCCACCTCAGCTGCAGGAGGAAGGAGAATGTGATTGGGGATACCGGAACATCTTTCTATCGCTCAGTGCTTACGTACCCCAATTCATCATTTTTCTACCTCACCTACTTAGACTGGTGCTAGCAGCACAAATTTATGGTCGTTCCCTTAGTTTCTACCCAAGCACATAAGTGCTGTCTTTTAGCATCACAAAATGAGCAGTTCTACAGGTTGAAATCAGTGGTGATAGGGACCGTGTTGCACCGTTGTACGAAAGCTCAGGAGAGGAAGTAGGACAAGTTCTGGGATTATGTGCATCAAAAGTGTTCCCTGTTTTGCTTTTTAAAAGGAATTAAATGCAGAATATAGTCCTTGAAAAAAACATCCTGAAATCTGCTTGCCTGGAGATCTTCCACAGACATTGGTCTTCCATTCCAGCCAGCGATCATACAGTTAGAAAGAGAAGACAGGAAAACCTAAAGCCCACAGATGAGCAACAGCTGACAACATTTCTCAAGATCTTATGTCAGAATATGGTCATTTATTCACACATATGTCAAACACACATATATCAATCTGAAAATGAAGCCTGCTTTGTGGTCAGCTGGAGAGCAGAGAGATGCCTCAGTTTCCCAGGAACACCCCGGTCTATGTATGTGTGGTGTTGGCACTCACCATGAGCTGCTTCTCAATAAGGGGTTTCCTGGAGAAGCATCAAGCATAAAGCTCTGTGACTTGTACACCTAAACAGACAATAAGACAAATGATGCAAAGATGGCTCTTCACTTGCTTCCAGATTGAATTCAAAGGCCTCACCTCCTGCATACACAACTAGAAACTATCAAACTTTCAGAGTCCAACTCTGCCCACCAAGTTACTGAACTCTTGACCTCCAGAGATTTGTGTCATGCAAGCCTGGCTGTGTCCAGGGTGGGATGTAAGACCTGTCTTTTTCTATTGCTCTTTTCTGTATGTAGCAGCTGTTTTCTGAGGTGATATATCAAGGGGAAAAAAACATACAAACTGAAGAAAAAAAATAGATGTATAGGGAACAAAGGAAAAATACAATAATAGTTAATAGACCATTATCTAATCAACAAAAAGCAGACTATATGATACAGGCACAGAATTGTTTCATTACACCATTGGTTCTTAGGGTTAGAATCACAATAAATCAAAATATGATAACATAGCCACCTGCAAAAACATCATTAAGACATACACTGGTGTAAATATATATGAAAAGGCCAATTTACACTAGCTAATCTGCTTTACAGTACTCAAAATCACAGGCATAAGGAAAATCCTTGAGAACACAGGATAGGAATTAGCCATCCACAGCAAACATTTCTGTCCTGCCTCCACACACAGGGCACCTAACCTGAGAGGCAATTGCCACAACTCCAGCAACTCACGAATATTGTATTATGGTATGAAATATTCAGGAGAATATGGGTTCATAATGCCAGTACAAACCAGGAAAGACAGCTCCGCATTCATCATTTGCTAATGTTCAGCCTTGAGCCAGACCAGAGTGGGAGACACAAGAAAAATGACAAAAGCCAGACAGGCTTGTAGTTAAAAACATGATAACTTACCACAGTCTTCCACTGATGCTGGGTTAGAGAGGAGAGAAGATGATTTATTGGCATTCTCTTGGTTTATTTTTGTTTAAAAGCTTGGCAATGGAGAGCGAAGTGATACTGAAAAAGACTGTTCGGGGTCCTGGTAGAAGACTTGATATATCCTTCTAAAATAGAGTTAGCAAACGTGTCTCTGCAGACTTTCAAGCAAAATGGTGAGCAAGGAGGGAAATGATCTTTAACTGAGCAGTCTTTTATGGATGTTCTCACCTCTGTTGGGTACATGTAAGTGGAGGGAAGAGAAAAACAGTGAAATCAGTTAGTGTGAGGGCACTCTAAAGTCATACCTCTCTTCAGTGTACCAAGCTGGAGATGCTGTATCATGGCATCCATGACTTTGGTGGTCCCTGTCAATGGTTGTGGTAAAATAAGTGTCCCCCAGCATCCAGAGGGAGATCGTATTTGACAGGCTAAGCTAAATGGAGATATTGAAGGAAAACCAAAGGGAAGAGAAGTGAGCTTGGCACCAAGCAGACTGACCCACACTGGCAGAAAGTTTTACATTTTATTATTGCTTCCCCAAAGAATGAATTCTAGTTCTCTTTAAATTATCTGTATAAACTTTTAGACTCCAGACTTACCTTAGAACAACCTCAAAAAATGATGTAGGTCCTAGGGAGTATCTTGTAAAAACAGATTAACAACAAACATTAATGAGTGAAAATGTTGAGAAAAGATAAGCAAAAGACCTTAGCCTCAGTCACACAGGCAGAGTTTGAGGAGACAGTCTGAGGTGGAAACACCTCCATTGAGTCAGTGCTTTTTTGGTAAGGCATCTCCCAGTGTCTGGTACTAGGGGCAAGCACAGGCTAGGAAGGCCAGAAGCTGGGAAACCCAGAATCAGGAGATAAACTAGTGGGGAAAAGGATGTAATGTGTTCTTTAAGTCCCAAGATGACTTGATACAGAGTAACACAAAAATCCGTTTTCTGAAGTTGAAGTCTTCAGGGTATTTTATTGTTATTAATTTTTTAGAAAAGAAAAAAATATCTGGGTTAAAGCCCCTGAATTTATCTTGTTCTGTTCAAATACAGAAAAAGGTTTATGTAAATTTTGTTACTTTCTCTGTAAGTGTTGTCTGGCTTTGTTTTTTATTAAATATTAATACATTCGTCTAGGGAAAAAAGTTAAATTCCTTCCTCGGCAAATCCTCCGGAAGTAGAAAGTTAAACTGGAGGAATTAGAGCTAGTATTTTCTTCTGGGGAATCTCATTAGACCAGATCCTTTTTCTGGGCTAACTTTCATTACATAAAAGCTTTTCTGTACAGAAGTACAGAAACAGCCACAGTAGGAAACAGGCAAAGCAATAAAGTGAGTACAGACACTGACCATGGAATCGGAGCTTACAGCTAATCCTCTCTCTGCACTGAGAGGGGGGAGAAAGGGAGGTCAAGATGCAGTTTCAGCATCACTTGCCTCTGTCCTTTTAATTTGAGTGATAACCTGGAACTTTCTGCTTTGGAAAATGTGGAAATATCAGATTGCTCCTACTCCCCTTCTTTACCTCTCCATGACTAAATAGAAAATGGCCATGGCTCTGTGGACTCCCTTCCTTCACCACCCCTTGATATTCCTGGGCAAGATACTTACTCACCGGCCACTTGGAGGGGTACGTCCCTCCTCACATACTGGCCATGTGTTTTCAGGTTTTGCCCAGCTATCCTTGACAGCAACGGGGTTGGACCCCTCCATACACACATGGGGACACTCTAACAATGCTCCAACATGCCAGGGCTCCCTCTTCCCTTCCCCATATCAAGCTCAACCTTGCTCCTGGTGGGCATATCCTTCACCATTCTGCATTTCTCAATACCACGCTCACTGTCACGTATCATCTTCTGTGCCGTCCTGCACCTCCCTGGCCTTTGGTCAGCACTAGGACAGAGAAGAACATGGCCAAAGAAACTGAGTGATCATATCCAAGCTGTCTTGTCACAATCCAGAGCCAGGGCATTGATGGAATGTCTTTGTTCTGTGCCACTTGCAGTGGTAACTATATTGAAAGGAAAACCAGGATTTCTTCAAATTGGAATTGATTTTAAGTTCAAAACTGCACAAATTCAAAGTCTGCATTCAAGATTTGCTAATATCTATTTGCAAAAAAAAAATAAATAAAAAAAATTATGAATTCCATATCCCATTGTAGATCAAGGTGATTTTCATGCCTCCAATGACTCTTCAAGAACAAACAAACTGTTTGTCAGCTATTATGAGCATCTGTTCTGGGTCCCCCAGACCACAAACATAGAACTATTTGATTCTGTATAAGGACTTTCCTGGGTGACCCACAGAAACCCAGCTGCCCACATCTATTCAGCTTTGTGAGTCCACACTCTTGGTGTCCTTTCAACTTAACTACTTCACAAGCTTCTCCCATTTCAGCTCTTGTTTCTTTGCACGACTGGTTCTCTTTCCATTTTTGGCTATGCTGACTCACTTTCTTCCCCCACCACACACACACATGCACCTCTTTCCACAGTCAACTGGCCATTTTCTGGACCAACAATTAGTTCTGTGAGGTTTCCATGTGTCTGCCACATACCACTACAACAGTGTCTACATTGACAAAATAATCTCCACATCTCATGCCTGACCTTTCTCTTTGTTCTGATGAGAGAGGCAGAAAAAAATTAAAGGCCGATAAAAGGCATATCTTCTTGTGCCTTTCTTGCACACTGGATGCCTTCTTTTCTATTGCTGAATCCTTTCTGCATTAGAAATTCTGTATTGTTGTGATCTACAATAAAAGATCCATTTTCAGTTCCTGTGATGTGACTATTTCAGTCTCTCTTCCTTTTCAGCTCACACATTTTGTCCCTTTCTTCTTGCCATTTTTACAACAAAGGGAACTCTCTGTGTTATATCAAAGCAAGATCTTCCTTGGGAGCCATTCAATTGACTTCCTTAGAGCCTCATGTTGTGAGTATGCATGTAGAGGCTCTTAGAAACTTACACTAATATTTTAAAAGAGTTGCCTGTCCCCTTCTCTCCCACTGGCTCTGGTTCGAGCACCCAGGCAGCGTAAGGACTTGGGTATTTTCTCTCTTCTCTTTGTAAACAGTTAATAGTAAACAGGGATCAGGTGTGCAAAGATGCAGTAGGCCCTGAACAGAAAAAAACCCACAAGCCTGGATCCAAATATCACCAATATCTGGAGAAGACTGGATCAAAATCCAACTGCAGTGAGAATTTTCTCTTACTTTGATTGTCAGGAAACATGTGTGTTAGCTCTATTCACCGGCCAGGCACTAAAGCATCAGTCTTTGTGCCATTTTGCTTTCCCAACACAGTACAAGTACTCTCACATTTGTTTCTGTGATGCTGGAGTAGAAATCAGGTGGTTCACAATGAGTGGAAGAAACAGGACCTTGGGCTAAACACAAATTGCCATTTTTGTAAGTTTTTCTGTAACTGTGAGGATTCCCTTTCAGTGGCACGTGAATTCAGCAGTGTGAATATGCCCTGTCTGTTGAAGGTTTCATTTTTGTAAGTCAATTCTTTTGGAAGGGTGGATGAAAGCACTCTCTTGAGCTCTGACAAGCCAACAGTCATGGTCTTTGCCCATACAGGAGACCCTGAGGTAGACAAGGTTAGTCCCCCTTCTCCTCCTGGGGTTACCACTGTACAGGGTCACTTTTGGCTGTAGTCAGCAAGTAGCAAAATAAGACTCCCTCTTACTCTAAAGAGAGAGAAGATGTCATATCCAGGAATGTGTGTGTGTCTTTATATCAAAAGAAATTAAAATAATGATGCAAAATGAATATGAATATTTCCAACCGAACAATTTGATTGTTCTGGGAAAACACATCTCCCATCTTTAATCAAGGTAATTAATTTCAAAGATTAAGAGGATTCATAGATGAAAATAAAGCATTAAGATTAGAAGGAGGATATGCATTTTATTGGACATTTGGGTATTCATAGGAATTTTTTTTCATATTAATTCTAAAAGCATAGATGATGAAGATATAAAAATAATACTTAATATTTATATACTGTAGTGCTTTTCATCTTCAAAGCATTTTGCAAACATTACCTGAGTCGCAGAAGACTTGAGAAGAAATTGATTTTTCTTTATAAAAGTAAGTGATTCAGTTGCTTCCTTCAGTTGCCATATTAAACTGCAGACAAAAGACATCTCTGCCATTCATGTCAAGTTACTGGTAAGTATTAAACTGGAAACAGATGTACATCAAGGAAAGTTACTATTGAAAAAAGAAAAATCTAGCTATTTGAAACTATAAAAATGGAGTTCTTAAGGAAAGGGAGATAAGTATTCACACATCTTCATGGGTCAGGCAAGGTGAAATTCATTCCTGTGCACAAAGGTTTGAGTGGGATGTAATTGGTGCATAGATCCTATCTGGCCCTCTGATGAATTTCACCCGCAGTCTCCAAATAAATGGATGCACATTAGCTACTCCAATGTTCATTGCAAAACCAACCTATCTTTCTCCTTGGCTCATCTCAGCCCAGCCGTGAAAGTGCACAACCTAAGCCATTCTTCCCCGTTGTCCCTATTAAAATGGGCATGTAGACCTCTTCATGTACAACTGAATTTCTGCTCAGTGTGTCCCAGCTACCACAATTTGGTAATCCCCATTCAAGAAGATTTTCCTCAATTATTATCATTTCTAGCTATCGCTTTTTGTAAAGATCAGCCTTTTGGGCTGTTCACAAAGGAATTGTGAACGTGTCCCTGCTGTATCTCAGCAACACTGGGCTCACCTTCCCATTTTGTTATCATGATGTAACATCACTGGTTTCTGCTGTTTTGTGAATAGAGCAATGGAGCCAAGATGTTGCCCTAAAAGTGCCCCTTTCACCTTTCATGAGTGCCTTCATACATAAGCTCCCTCACAATGCAGGAGAAGAGATGCTGAGTATAGTATCACTTTGTTCATCATTTTTGACCTCAAAGAACCCCTTTCTCTAACTCAGCCTCAAACTCATCCCTGAGCTCCCTGCTGGAGCAGCTCCTGCTGGTGTCTCAGAAAGCCCTTGCTTAGGTTGAGAATAGCACTCTAGGACACTGAAATAATCTATCTGCACCCTCCAAACATAAACCATATGTCAAACACCCTGTGGTAACTACAAATCAGTTGGGGTACTCTGCCTGGGCAGTGCCTGACCTTGGTCAATCACTGTGGTCCATCAGAGCAGCACAGCTCACAACGCTGCACACCGTGCAGCCTCAGGCTCTTGCAGTACCACCTGGTTCACAGCTACAAATCCTAGAGAACAGCTGTGAAAACAGCATCTTGCAAATGGTATAAGCACGTCGCTTAAATAACTAAGAGAAAAAAAGTGCACCCAAACCCTTTAATTGCTTCAGTCTCTAAAGCACAAGGAAGAAAAAGGGAGAAAGCAGCAGCCCTCTGATATCCATATCTGCTTACTTACAGATATGGATACATTTAACCTATTCCATACACTGGTGCTTTCTAAAATCTCTCCTTATTAAGAACTCAAGCAAATTACCACTGAAGAGCTCTTATCTATACTGTATTGCAAGAAGTCAGCAAAAGACTGATTCAGTCCTGATGGAGAAGAAGTGCCTTGCAGCTCTGCCTAAGCATGCGAGCGGAAGGCAGGTTCAAACAGGCTGGAATAATTATAATGAGTTGTTTGCAGTTCTGCTTGGCTGGGAGGTGTTTGTTGTCGTGCTTTTTTAATTGCTAAGCCCTTCTGTAGTACAGTTTACTTTCATTTGATCATTGCAGTCACCGATGACATTTAGAAAGAAAGAGTTTGTGTGAGATATGGTGACTACTGGAACAGTTACTATCTAGTGAGCAGAATAATATGGTGTGGAAAAAATGAAAATTCAAGAGCAGTTGCATCTATGAGACATGAATATAAAATCTCATTGTAACAGTTAAAGACAATTCCCTCAAGCACCTGAAAGTTAGCTAGTGACACAGGGCAGTAACTCTAATTTCATCACATTTGCCATATGCAGAGAAAATACACAACCCAAACCAAGACCCCATCTACCTGCTGCTTTAAATGGTAGTATAATAAATTGCTTTGCACTGAAAATGGTTATGTGCCAAATGAGCTAGAAGGGAGCATCTGAATTGAGAAGCAGTGGAAAATGGAGATTTGGAACCATTTAAGAACATTTCACAATAAAACCTAAAAGCCACACTGCTACTGACAGAAAGTTTACTGACTAAAAAAAACCTTCTTTTAACAGAAAACTGAGAGCAGCTAAAAGGTATGTGAGTATGTTTGCACCTAAATCACATATACATATCCACTCAAAGGTAGTGTGCATACATGGGTATGTATAGTAGATATATTGCATATACATATGCACTTACTGGACCAGGAAAGAGGTGATAATAATAGACACATAGTTCAGACTTATTTAAGAAAACTGCTGAGAGAAGGAAAAATAACAAACTGTACCAGCAGTTTATGATGTTTCCTGCTCTCTACTGTGATGCGAAGAAGTTTTTAAGGATTTTGGTCTATTGGTTCCAAAAGACCTTAAGCATGTCATGGGATGATGAGTATGATGATGTGGCTTTGTCCACAGCACAGGACCCTGGAGAGGGGTCACAAGTACCACTAGGGTCAGGGCAAATCCCTGTTCTATGAAAGCTGCAGGGAAGCAATGTTTCCATCTTCAGAGACAATGCTCAAGCCTGACAATTTTTGTTAACAAGGGCAGGATTCCTCTCTCTGCATGTTACCTGTCTGGTATTTCCATAGCTCAGCTCAGCTGGTCCCGGAGGGCATCCAAGCAGCAGAGAGGGAGAGGCCAGTTTGTGTGACTTGTGGCAGTGGTTAAAGACACCCAAGAGCAAGACTCCCACTGCTCCCAGCCAACCCCAGGGAGGACTGAAAATGCTTTCCAGGGGACAGAGATCTCACAACACTTGTGTCATCTTTCTCCTGCCTAGATCCTTCAGCATTTAACATGGGTGAACTCTGCAGACCCTCTTCCTCTACTGATCTACTTTCCTCCCTGAAACCCCCCTGAAACCTAGCTGAGGCAAACCTAAGCAATCAGGACAGATCTACAGGAAGAGGTGTGCACAGACATGCGCTACTTGCCAAGGTCCTCAGCATCACCTGTGTGTTGCACTGCAACCAAATACATCATGCTCTTTCTGCCTCCAGATTAACTAAGGGCTAGTTCCCCCAGCAAACGCCATGTGTTAAAGAAAGGCTTCCTCTTTAAAACTAGATTAGCTCTGCTTTACTGAACATCCAAAGCTTATGATATTTAACATGCCGAAATTTTATTGCCTTTAACCATCATATTATCAGCATGTGAAGTTTCGGCAAAATGAAGTGAAAACTGTTTATTCTAAGAAATGCTTGGGTTGGCAATCCAATAAACTCTCTAATAAGTTGCAAATTTAAGTCATCACTGGACCACAACCAACAGTATAATTAGCCGGGTGTACACCTCAGCTCTTAATCGTTGCACAAAGACCCTATGATGCAGAGCTAAGTCTAACCATTCAAAGGACAGGACTGTCCTCAAAAAATAAAAGTTTTGAGCCTTCAGTGATGCAATCATAAATTGTTACCATTTTTCATTTTCCCCTTGCATTATTATTATTCCTGTTCATTGAGGCTCATCTGTTACAATAAAATAAAAAATAAAAAAAACCAGCAGAGATGAGCCCATTACTGCCCCATGCAGACACACAGCCGGGAACAGCTCATGTTCCCACACAGCATGAGCAAACAGAATAAAAGGATGAGAGAGGAGAGTAGAGCAATGAGAGAAGATGTGACTTCCTCATCATGATGTAGTGGATCACTGGCCATCACCTTGGCATTGGTGTTTTCTTGGCTGTGAAGACAGGCTGTTCCCTCACAAAGACAGAGCAGATTCACTCATTCATCTCACTACAGTCTTCACAGTGAATAGAGTCCCTGAAGTGCCATGACTTTTGTGGCATACATATCCACCACCATTTCTTGTTAAGGGCAAGGTGCTGTAGAAAGCATCTTGTAGCTTTTCTCTATCTGATGTTAACAGGTCAAAGAATTTAGGGAGTGGTACAGTGTCTTCTTGTTTTCTTCTCAACCATCTCTTAAAGCAAGAACCTCAGCTTCTTGTTGGAGGAAAAGAAAAAAAAAGAATCCTAGTCCATATGGTGTCAGAAAATGATGAAATTACGCTGCATGTACCATGCAGTGTATGGTAAGAGAGCAGAACAAACGCCAGCACTAACTCCAAATCTTTCCATATACAAAATTCAAGTGTTGGCTGGAAACAATTATTTTTTGTAGCCTGCAAAGGTATCTGGATGAATTGCCTTTTATGCTTAACACCTTCTGGCCTATGCTCAGGCATTCTTCACACCATGTGTACAATGAACATAAAAGGCTTCTGCTGTCTTCCACCAGATTTAGACTAGATAAAATCTGTTGGCTTTAATGAAGATGCACCTTTTTTTATATCTGTGTAAGTAAAAAGAAAACCAGATCCTTTCAGTGAAAATGTCAGGTTGCTAATGGTGTTCATTTTTAGGGTAGAAATAATGAGGAGGAATATCTGGCACAAAATTTCCCTGGCATAAGGGATAATACATAAAGATGAGATTCATCTCAGACATTTCTGCCCATCCAAAAGATGTGCCCCAGCACCTTACATAGTAGATGTAGAGAGGAATGTCCATGAAGGATCCAATCTCTTTTATTTGTCTTGGGATGAGATAAATCTTCACTGGCAATGCTTCTCCCTCCATTCACTGTAAAGGAAATCTATATTAGTAGCTGAGGCTAGAAAACTAATTGACATGAATCCTGTCACTGATCTCTGCATTTGTTAAGGACCTGTAAGGCTGTCAATGTTCAACCTCACTATGAGGCAGGGTTTCAACCATTCAACATCTGTGGTGAGCCTGACTCAGGGAGCCTGCACCTACACACCAGCTAAGGAGATGAGGGAGAGCCCTTGTCTTTCAGAAATACCCTCTAAAGACCCAGCACCCATAGCTTAGTGAAGATTTTTTTCCGTGATAACTGTACTGAAATATCAACTGCAAATATTACTTTTGGTTAACCCCAGACGTTGTTTTTCTTCACAAGCTGTCTGGTGAAGTACAATATTTTGTTTACCCAGAAAATGAATAATTTGTTTCATGTTATATGTTTTACTTTTAATTGGTTTTACGTTGAGCACAGCCAGAGTTGTTCCCTTCAAATTGAAAATTTGATGCCGTCTGTGCATAATAAAATAAACGTTTATGTCCTTTTTTTTAAAACACAATCCTCAGCCAAACAGGAATAATTTGGTTAACACGAAGTTTCATTTTTCAACAAGGAAATTATTCATCCAAAGAGACTCGAAACATTAAGATCGTTAACTAATTACAGCTTGTGATATCCCCAGTACAGTGGTAAGAGGACATTTTCCATGTTATTAAATTCCAGCCAGGCTGGAATCAATGTATTTGCAAAGGCTGATGAAGCATCAGATCTTTTGAACGTGACCCTGTGCAACATATTCCAAGACAGCAATTTACTGATAAGAGCAGATTCTTTCTTTTTACCTTTGTTAAGACCATTGTGTGCTGGCTGCTGCATGTATTTAATCATGTTTCATGCTGTTACATTGGGTAACACAAGGGCTCTGAGGTCATGGAGATTCATATCACTGTGAGCCATTACCCATTTATCCACCAAACATCCTATGATGTTCTGAAAGGCATCTGGCATAGTCTTGGTTACAGCATCCAACTTCATCCAGCTTAAAGTGTCATTATGTAAATTGCCTCCCAATATGCTCTGTAGAGATAAATACAATTGCAGGTTAAAATAGAAATCTATCAGGTGATGGACAGTGGTCCAGGAGAGGAGAAAAGACGTGTGTGGTATTCTTCTTGTCAGGAACAGCCCTGAGATGGGTCTCTCACCATAAAGGGGAAAGTGCTTATCAGAAGAAATGGAGTTATGTAGTGTCATCATACATCACATCAATTTACAGTAGTGTGAAGCCTCACAGGGCGTGGTTTTTCTGGTCAGGGTTAGGGCAACACAAAAGCCTCTTTTCCAGGCAGATGTAAACCATAAATCACAAACAGGTATCTACCTTGTGGTCCCTTAGGTATCAGTATCTTCTTTACCCTGAGCAGATTCTCACATGTTTCTAAATTCTGATCAAGTCCTGACAGTCTGAGTTTGATCCTGAAAACCTCTGTCTGCTCATCTGTCTTCTAAATCTGCCAGTTCTTACCATTCAGTAGAGAGTTGTCTTCTAGAATAAGGAAATAAAGACCTTAAATCAAATTTCTCTAAGCTGAGTTTTTGCACATTCTCTCTGCTATATGCCTGAATAATTCTGAGCAAAACATTTATTGCTGACGTCTGCACCATATGACTTGACTGTTGAAGTAGTGATGCAGAAGACAGAGGAACAGATATATTGGGTTAATGAACCATGTCCACATCTATGCTTTCTGCGAAAGACCTTCCAAGTGGAAAATATTGAGGCTTCATTTGTGTCATTCTATTTATCAGAAAACCTTAATCCTTCCAAATCTATCACCACTAGGGCTTGATTTCATAATGATATCATAGGAAAAGTTTTGGAGTGCAAGATTTCAGGAGGTTCTAAACATTTTAAGACGATGTTCCGTTTTCCTTCAAAAATCACTTCCGTGCCCAAGAACTTTCTCTGCTGAATGAGGACTCAGCATTTAAAGAGATAATCGTGTAGCCTAGGAAGTGTCATAAGTAGAATTTATCCTTAAACCTTTTTTCCAATTGAGTAACTTGGCCTTGAATAGTTTAAGATTGATACACAAAAACAAGTTGCTTTGTGTATCACATTAGTCAACTATTTGTACTCCTGATAATGATTGCTTTCTGTTTGTTTTGTTCCATGTACATGATCAAAGGCTACCAGACAGACACTCAGATGGCAGAAGTGTTATATGTTCACAGGTATTTTTAGCTCTAGCAGAAACATAGAACATTGTGTTGAATATTTTCCATTTAAGTCATGAGCAGTCAGAAGGTGTTACCAACAAGTTGCTTTCCATTATGATCTGTGTCACAAACATCTGAAGTTGCCAGCCTGAGAACTAAGTCCTGCTACTTTAAGAATCCTACTAAGAAGAACAATAGCTTGCTCTGCCTCAGTGGACTTCTTTCCAGAACTGAAAGTAAAAATATACCTCTTGTCAGAAAAAAATATGCTGCGTAATATAACCGCAGGACTGAAATACATCAGTAAAGTATTCTACTGAATGCAAGGCAGGCTTGGTTTGAACAGGAGGCTCAAAGGAAGGCATGTGTCATTGGTACCCCAAAATAATTGCTGTGTGGGAAGCAGGAAGCAATCCTGATTGTATCTACACATCATTTCACGGCACAATTTGGACAAGCCAAAAAAAAACCCCCACAATCCCAACTCTTAAAGGTTTTTCAATTTATCTGGTGTTTCAGATGACTACTTGGGTTCAAATTATTCTCCATGTGAGACTACCCACTCCCTGGCTGCTCCACTATTCCTGCCAGGAAGAATGCCAACTGAGTTGGTGGGTTTGTTATTACATCTATGCTAGTGTCTGGATGATAATCTTAGACTCACTTCTCTGCCAGCAGCTAATATGTTTTTCAGTCATCAGCATCCACACAGGCCACTCAGACAACACTGAGCCAGATGCTCAGTGCTCTTTATTGCGTTGCCACTCTCTAAGCCATCTACACTTGACTGTTTGCCAATTTTTCTTTTAATAAAAAATCTCTTTCTTCCTGTTTGTGCAGAAATCCATCACAGAAAACAATATTATTTACAGTATACTGCGGCTACTGGCTATGCCCAAAAATAGTGCTTAAGAACAGGAGGTAACGATCTGCCACTAGTACCTCTGTGGAAAGTGCTACATCTAATGCCAGCCATATAATTACTGCTCTTTCCACCTCCAGTAAAATTTATAGGCAGTACTGTCATTTAAGGTTTCAAGAGGATGGACTTTCATGCTTTATGGTGAGTACATTAATAGCTTCTAACTACTGAAGTTTCCAATCATCCATATTGAAAAAAAGAAATTTATTACCACCCTATTAGAGCCATTTTAATGTTCTACAAGCACATTATTTGCACATTTGAATATAAGTCATCAATAAGTCCCTTCTAAGGAGATTACTTTAATGTAACTAAATAACATAATGATTCTGCAAACTATGGGTGAGTGTCAGCCCCTTGCTAACAACCAGAAAAACTTCTGGAGGAGGGCGACATAGGTGGTGTTTTTGTGATGGATACTGTCTTGGTTAATTCAGCAAGGACTGAGTTGGTGCTATCAGGAAGCAAGTCACAAAAGAGCCACAGATTAAACCAATAGTTTACAAGCAACAAAGGAGGTTTATAACTTCTGTAGATTAAAAATAGAAAGGCTAAATGTGGACACTATTCTGGTCTCTCCAGAAAAAGTTTACGAAATTTCTTCACAAAGGAAATTTGGAGGAAGAAGGGTCTAGTTGCCATTCTCGCTTGCTGCAACCCTTCACCTGAATTGTGACCATTTAGGAGCCTAATGTTGTCCTCCATGATGGTGATAGAGCTGTGAGGTCTCCAGTTCAAATTGCTGTGACTACTCAAGGTTTGAATATCTCTGAGCATGGAGTCTTCACAGCCTCCTTGGGCCCTTGTTCCCATATTTGACCATTCTCATTGGAAAAAAAAATAAAGCTGTGTATCTCCCTTTCTGCAACATATATCTACCACCTCTCATCTCACTGCTATGCACCACTCAGAAGAGTCTGGGTCTGCCTGTTCCACATCCTCTATCAGGCAGCTGAAGCCAGCAGTGAGATCTCCCTTTGAGAGTGAATTTCTCACTGATTTTCTCCCCTGGAAGCAATAAGTGTTTTCACCGTGTTTCCTAGAAGCACATAGGAGTCCATCAGAGACTCCAGAAGGACCATTTCTTTGGGCTATCACCCCAGCTACTCTTCTCAAGCCAGGTGGGAAAAGCAGGTCACAGCTGCCGCATCCTCTTTACTTCAGGTGTATGAACATTAGCAGATTAAAACCTGAAAGATTCCTACTGCTGTTTTCCCATCATTTCCCTCAAAAAAAATGCAGCATCTCTGTAAAGATGTGACAGCACACCGACTGTCAGCGATAAGAGATTTCCAGATGAGACATCTGCATTAGCTGCTGTGCAGCACCTTGTCACCACTGGCATCTAATTATGTATCTGGGCACTTTCATCTGATTCATACCCATGCCTAGCACAGTTGGAGGTATGTCTTGTCACTTCAAGCAGCTTTGAGTTTCTTTGATGCCCTCAGAAAATGCTGCTTTTGTCCCTGTGGCAGGACCGGGGCCTCCCAGTGTGAGCAGAAGAGCATGGAGAAGGGCAAGCACCCAGCTGCAATGGATCTCTGCACATCCCGTCCTCTCCCGCTTGCCCTGACGGGCCCTGCAGTCAGACACTGCGGTCAGACAGGAGCAGATATGTTGACCAACACTGTTGAAGCCAAAATCCCCCAAGAACTGTCCTTCCTCCCTGATGGTGCTTTAAAATCTCATGTGCCGTCAAGCATAGAAGAGCCAAGTTGTACCGGGCGGCTGTTCAAACCACCAGGTCTCCCTGTAATTGAATATCTCTTCGAGCTTCCTTTTGATTATCTGTCTGAAGCCAAAACTCTGTAGCTAAGCATTACTTCTTTTTTATGTCGCAGCTGCTGCTGCTGTGTCAGGGCAGCAGTATTAATTTTGGACATTTCATCAAAAACTCTCCTTTTGGATTTCCTTCTTGCAGCCTGGAGTCAGGCAAAGCAAACAATGAAGCTATTGGGACTCAAGAGAGGAACAAGTTATTAGGCTTTTTATTAGTTACAAAATTTATTTCACTACTGCTTCAGCTTGCTCCCATCCTTTCCACAAGGCAAATGTCTGGGTATGTTTTATAGAAGCAAATGCTAAGAATGCTGTGGCCACATTGCAGTGCTGTGTAGCAAGGGACCTTGGAAGTCTGCAGTACCTTTGTATGCATTTCAAAAGTACAAATACGGGCCAGAAGGATTTGTACATGATGCTGATTTCAGGTACAACACTATCACTTCTATAAATATGCTCACTGACGCACATACAGCTCAGCGTACCTGGTGAATTTGTTGAAATTGCAAAGGATGCCAGGAAAAGGCCATTTGCAGCCCATCTCTGATTCAGGGATATCTGTGATAATTTCACAGCCAAAATTTTGCTGTGAGGTATGCTTTTTTCACTTGGGAGGTATTAGGCAACTGTTCCTTTATAATGTAATTACTTGTGGGGGGCAGAAATCTAAAAGGAAATTGAAAAAAAGAAATTTTCCAATGGTCTCGAAGCAATAATTGATTTTATCAGTTCACTAAAAGGCTCAAGACTTCACCTCTTTATCTGAAATTACTCTGGGAAATTGTTTCAATCTCAAAAATTGGACTGGGATGGGAAAGCCAGGTTGTCTGTGATCTCAAATGCATCTCATGGTCCTCCTCACTGTTACTTGAAGGAAGATCTGAGTCAACACTTGCTGTCTGATGGTGGAGTTACTCCATATAGACACTGAGGGGTTTTTTAGTAGATGTCTGCATTGGCAGATGACTGGAGTTTAAATTGGGACGGTCTCCCAGTGAGGGAATAGCCATGCAAAAGGACACGTGCACCACACCCAATTTTTCTTCACATGCTTAACTTACTCAGTGAGGTTTAAAGGAGTGAAAAATATTAGGTCCAAATATCTTAGATTGCTCCTGTGTGAGGGCAGAGTGCATTTTTTTTTCTGTCTAGGAACCTGCAGTATGGGAAACAGAATAAGCAGAAAAGAACTCTTTAAAGGAAAGATATAAATGGAAGCTGCAAGAAAAAGTATTCTTCACTATTCAGAAGCACCTTGTGAACCACTGACTTCCACAGAGCAGACTTGCTTTCAGGCTAGTAACACGCAGAAAAATACATACATATTTCTGAAAGCTTGAATGCCATGTTTCATTGTGCTACCTACAACCAAACTAGTCTAATTGGGCTGATCCATGGAAAAGACTCGTATCAATATCAAACAGAACTTTTTTGTCTTGTGCAGAATGTTTAAGGATAATTTATTTCCCCTACCCAAATACATCGATTCTGTCTTCCTTCCTCGTGAACAAACAAGTGCCCCGTGTCTTTACAAAACACACACTGACCTTTCTCTGTTGTGTGTATGAACACAAATATGTGCACACACACAGTTTTTTGCTCATGTATGCGCATATATGCGTATGTGTGGGTATATGAGACATCTGCTTACATTAGTAAAATTACACGCAACCACAAGAAGACGACTGATCCTTTGAGAAGTGATACCTCTTTTATCCACAGTACAAACAGTGGTGGTACCGAGAGCCAGAGAAGGAAGGAAGAGCCCCATGAGGAAAAGTTCGCAATGTGCTTTGCTGGTCTACTCCTCACTGGTAACTGTCTTCTATTCAAACCATTTGCCTTCTCCATTGAGATGGTCAGGGGAGGGATTGGTCCTTGTCCCTGTGTGACAAAGGGGCACAAGCCAGGGTTTGCTGTCAGCTCCCAGGAAAATCTCTCCGGAGAGGGAACTGTAATGACAAACCAGCAGCCGCAGCCAGAGCCACTTTTCCTACCAGCATCTCCACCAGTGCGATCAGAAATGAGTTTGCATTAGCATTTCACATTGTTGTGCCTGGATGGCTCAGCTACAGAATCCTGATACTTACAGATGGGGAAAAGAAACTAAACCCACCCCATGCAAACCATCATTGCTGCTCTCTGTCTGCTGGTTAAGTCTGAGGTTGCTAATGAACATCTCCTTATTAACAGAGCCAGACAGAAAGTTTCCAACAAAATGTAGTTTGAAGGATAGGGGAAAAGGAAGAGGGGATGAAGTTTTAATGCATTGAAAATTGTAGTTTAAGGAAATAAAAGACTGGAAAATGTCAGGAGCTCAAAAGGAAGCGTTCGAAATTATCTTTTTTGTGTATTGATTTACAGCTCGTTGGTTTGATGGGAAAAAAATGACATCAAGATTTTTATTTTTTCATTTCATCTTAGAACAGGGAAAAAAATTGTTCTAATCTCAGAAATTCTCTGAGGATGAAAAAACATTTCTTTCTGAGCTTTGCCTGAGCAGGGGTCATTGCTGATTTCCCATACTACTTTCCATGGATTCTTTCTATTAATATATCTCACATGCATCCACTGCTCTGGATGGCACAGCAAGCTGTTGAAGGTACAGGTTGCCTTAGTGTTCTGTGTGTATGCACAGTGTTAATGCATTCAGACAGCACAGAGAAAGCTTTTGCAAATCAGATCTGATATTGACACCTTAGTAAAAGGAATAAATTATTTTATTCTTCACCAGACTTATAAGCTTTGATCTCACTTTCAGTGAGTTGGACACCAGTTCCACCTTTGGTACCTAGTCCAAATCAATGTAATAGCACCAGAGTGTGGCAAGTGTCCATCTAAGTCCAGAGGTCCCAATAAAGAGCCAGATGCTTTACCACAAGGTAACTACACAGTGTGGCACCAGGTAGCTCTCCCTCCCTGTCACCTGCATGCTCTAACAAGCTTAAGGTTTCTCATCCGAAAAACTGGAAGCTGAAAATGATACAGTACCATACAAACACAGCAGGGTAAGTCAAGGTTATTTTTAACATCCAAGGGGTTCTTGTCACTACTACTTCTGTATGGAGTAGGGAATTTTACACTCATTTCTTAGAAGTGCACAGAACAAATAATTTTCCCAATAGTATTAATATCTTCTTTATAAGCATAAAATTTTCAGGAGTTGGTGCCTCAAAAGCTACTTTCCATCATATATTCCAATACTTTTTCAGATACTCATGACTCCCAGCAATCTTTCTTCCAGGGACACCCCCTCACTGTACTGAAAAGATTTTGTATAATTGGAAAATTAGTCAAGTGCACATAGGTGTTGGTGCACGATGGTACAGGGAGATACAGCCCTCTTATCTCAGTGTTTGCAAACCGTTCCCAGCTCTCAAGAAAGGATTTACCAGGCTCAATGGTAAAGAAAAAAAATAGCTTCGAAATGTGCCTGAACAATAGCATCATTATAGGAATCCCAGAGGGCTCTGGGTTGAATCTACCAGATGCACATACTATTTAGCTCTCCAAGCTAATTCAGTGCAAAGCTCTGGTACATCTTTGGCCCCCAGAAAGCAGCTACCTAGTAAGAGAGTTTATTGGAAAAAATTAGTTCGCCACTTACCATTACACTTACCATTTATTAACTCTAATCTTGCTAGCAGTGGACTGTACTACAATTTATGGTCAATCATTCAAACTTTTGTTCCTCCAGAGTTACAGCCATGATAAAGCAAAAGAGGTAGATTATCAGCGGACAGAAATTAAACATCCAACCTTTACACAGAGGCCTAATATTAAATTTCATCCAATGCATTTATTCTTTCCCTTCCATGTCACAGCCTGATTTTGTTGCTTGAGTTTTAAAAATGATTGGCTCATGTTTCATTTTGCTCAGTATTGACTTGGGGGGATGACAAGAAATTACAAAGAAACAAGGGGTCATTGGTACAAAGAACTCCTAGGAAACAACTCCTACTTTCTGCTGTAAAAGCCATTCCTCCTTAAGGTCCATTCCTGCCATGCTTAGGTGTTGTCTGAACAATAAGAAACTCAAACTATCTAATGTCACATTCAAGAAGGTCAGTGTTAGGTTACTGAGAAGTGTTTCATACCATTGAAATTTGTTACCATGCTATTATTCCAAAATAGAAGATGCACTGCAATAAGACATCTCTGTCCTGGAACAGTGTCCCCACCCTGAGGGGAGTTTTGCTAACTATAATGAACAGCAGGGTGTGCATTGGTGCTTTGTGTCAGCCAGATTGTTGTCCTGGTGAGTACCTTCCTGTGACACTCACAGTATCATTCTACAGTGAGTATCAGGGATAATGGCGTTAGGCTTGTATTAGCAATGGGAACAATAGGGACTCTCAAAAGCACAGCCCATCCTATCCTTTCACTACAAGAAACAGGTTACTTGTGTCCAGTCTATACCAAAGGGAGAACAATCTCCTGATCTATTCCCCTTAGGGGTTATCCATCCAGCCTTCCTTAGGAATCAAGTCTACAACTTCCACAGACATTGAAAATCCTGCTATCTGACCTGCATGCTGACAGATGCAAAAATTACTCTGCTGTGCACGGCACAGTCCCAAGCTTACTCCCTCCAAATATTTTGCATCTGTCCCTCAGGACCTGACAGCACTCGATTCTTAAAATCGCGTTCCCGACACCCTTAGGGCAAGGGTTAGGGTTATAGAGACACGGAGAGTCTACACCTCCATGGACACTGACACTGCAAAAGACATGCCAAGGGGAGCACGGCACTGTGGGAATAACACTCCCAAAACAGTTTTCGTATATGGATACACTGGGCCTCGTTGCACCTCAAGATCAAAATCCCGTTGCCACTACCATGAGCGTTAGGCTTCAGAAACCCACATAGCCTACAGCCCCAGGGACGCTGCCTCTGCAAAAGCCATGCCAAGGGGAGCTGAGTGCTGCCCCAAACTTGACCCATCCACACTTTTTGTGTGGCACCCCAACCTCAAAATCCCATTCCTGACACCATTAGGCTTCCGGTTAGCGTTCAGAAAACTAGAGAGACTGTAGAGCTCTAGGGACGCTGGTTCTGCAAAAGGCATGCTAAAGAGAGCACTGCAATGCAACAAATTTTACCACTCCACACTTTTCGTATCTGGACTCACTGGGCCCCATCGCATATTAACGTCAAAAACGCATTTCCACCACCATTAGGGTTAAGGTTCAGAGAACCAGAGAGCCAGGGGTACCAGCTCCAGGGGTACTGGCACCACAAAAGGTGTGCCAATATGGGCATGGCACAGCTCTAACATTGCTCCTTCCACATGTATCTTATCTGACTCACCTATGCCACATAGATTCCAAGCCTCAAAATCCCCTTCCCACCACCATTAGTGCTAGTGTTTAAGTTCAGAAAAACAGAAAGCCTATAGCTCCAGGGACACTTGTGATGAAAATTCATGCCAATATTATCACGGCACTGCCCCTGCCTTGCACAATCCACGCTTCTGACATCTGTCCCTCAGGGCCACAGGGTACCCGAATCTCAAAATCCCATTCCTGCCACCATTAGGTTTAGGGTTCAGAGACCCCGAAAGCCTACAACAAAAAAAGTCTGGGCTGCAGCAAGTGTCATCAAGATTAATGACTTCATCATAGCAAACTGGACAAATCAATCAGAGTACCTGATGACAGTGAGAAAGGCCAGACACTATTACCCATACAACCCATCTGTCACCATGAGCTCCAGACACTGCTCAGCACTTGCTGGGCAGGATGGACCCCACACCTCACTGCTGCCTTCAGCTCCTGAGATACATTGCAAAGACCACTGCCCCTGCAGACACTATTTACTGCACGAGGTGCTAGGAACAGCTCACTGGGGACATCCCAGACAACTCTGCAGTCACCCCACCAAGAGCTAAGCAATAGTGCTCACCATGAGCACGACCATCTGAACAGACTCCACTGCAATTAGACTTTTTAGGAAGCTGCCGCTCAGATTCATGTAGTTCTCAGTTCATCCCATCTACTTTCCTTTGCCTAGAAATCAGTCAGAGAACAACATTTTTGCAAGCGCTTAACAAGCGTAATACTTTCTGTTGGCTGAACAAATGGCAAGAGAAACTAAACAGGGAAAAAAATAATAAAGAAGGCAAGTGCTGGTAAAACTTTTTAATGTAAGATTAGACAGGGCTTATCTGACCCACCAGAGAGACTAAGAAGGAGGCAGGCTATAAAGCAAAGTCAATGCATCATCTCTTCCTCATTCCTCCGATATTCTGTCTGTGATGATGTGAGATTCTCTGGGCAAAAAAAGGAACACCTCCACAGGGCACCGTGTCCTTGAAAGAAAGGAGCGTGCGCAGGTGTATGACTCATTCCTCCAGGCAGGCATAGACTGAAGAAGTCTTTTGCTCTCCAAAGCAACCCACTCCACAGAGAGACATCTGCTAAATCCTACATGAGTTAACCTCATGCCACAATCTTGCAAACACACACAAGTGAAACCAGGTCCCTCCTGCTGGCAGTTTCTCTGCATGGAAGGGAATGACGAGCCTTGTCCTTGAAAGGTGATTACTTTGTGGGATGTGGAACAAAGCTTCCAGTAGGACAGGGACTTGTGCCCATGTAGAGAGGTGCTGCGGTGCCTGTCAACGAGCCTTTTTATGATGGACAGACAACATTTGCTCTGGTATATTTTTACCTGGTGGAAATGGCAGAGATCTGGGCCAAAGCAAGAATACTTGCTGGAGGTGGAAGGTGCTCCAAAAAGTTGCTGTCCTTTTGCTCCACCCTCTGCAAGAGACCTGTGGAGGAACCTCTCTGCTTTGGAGAGTTTGGAACTCCCCATCAACCACCCTGAGTGCTCTCAGCTGTTTACTGAAGGAGTCACTCCCACAGGGGATACACAACCCTACATGACCAGTCTGAGCACTGTTAATACAGCTAACAGCTCTGTGTCCCACCTCCGTAAAGAAAAATGAAAATAATAAGATCATAACACTTCTGAGTAAAATATCCTGCAGTTAAATATCGACAGTCCTGAGCTTGTCACTGCAGGAGTCACAGTAGACCCTTAAAGGCACTTAAGTTTCTACCTTCTAGATGCCAAACTCTGGTGTTACCTATCAAAACATCTTTGAGGATCTAAGCCTTCTCTGGAAGCTTGTTACTTGTCATTTAACGGGATCCACAGCTAGTCCTATGGGATGCTGCAGGGCAAATTCCTAGGGTTTCAACATTTGAACAGATCGATCAGTTTAAGACATTTTTCTACCTCTCACATCTCGAACTTGTCACACTTTGTAGTTCGATGCTGCAAGTCAGATGTGTAGAAGGGCTTGAGGATTACACTCTGATATAGAGCATCATTTATACACACACTGCTTTTTCCACAGAGAGAGAAGTGTCTGAACTTAACTGATTTTTGTAACCCAGCAAGAAAGAGGATTGAGTCTTGTGGGTTGCCTCCATACCTATCAGGGTTAAACTGATAGCACTGATGAAATGTAAATGGAAGGTATTACGTAAAAAGAGTTGCATAATGTTCCCAGATGTTTTCAATTTTCTGAGTACTTCTAAAAATAAAATGAACTTTTAATACTTAATCAACATAGTTATTCATTCTCTGTTACCCAAGATGAAATTTCCCATGAATTTTTTATGGATGCACGTTAGTTGTTATTGCCTTTGACTTCCTGGTTCAGGCGCAGTCCTGCCCTCACTTCCACTGGTTGTACAAATTACCCCCCTGCATAGACTGGGTACACTCTGGCAGCATGGGCAGGGTGTGATGTGGCTTATCATGGGTGCCTATTCATTATTTATTTGCTTCCATATCATCCTGCACTCATAGATGTTGGTGGTAGAGATGCTTTGAGCACAGTGAAATGAAGACTTAATAAGATGGTGCCAGGTTGGATTTGTCTTTGCATTCAGTGTTTATAACAAAAGCCACTGCAGTGAGGGGAGGCCTTTAGGTCCAATAAATCAGGGGGACTTTTCTTTATTCTGGACTCAAATGACCCTGTGATTTTTATTCCTATGTTTTTTGCATAGTATTCAAGATCACAAGTCCTTAAAGATGAGAATGTGTTTTCCTGATATATCAGAGATGAAATCTGAGCCGATTTGTGCCTACGGTTCTTGTGTAAATGTGTTGGATGCATCTTGGTGAAGAAATGATTTGAAAAGAAAAGGAGCACAGAGAAAACCTGAATGACCACTGAGTGGCTGATCTGGTTGTCTGAACAAATAAGAACGCTTGCATGACATCCTCCTAAAAGCGAAGTGCTGCAAACAACAGGCGAAGAAAATGACCAGGGCAATATTGAACCGTCATGCAGAGACAACAGAGAGGACGCTCAAGTGGCAAGCCAGCTCCATGTAAAAATAAAAGCTTGTAGCTTCCGAATGTTTCTGTGAGTGCTTTAGCTTGTCATGCCATCACACATCTCTAAGGAACTTATGAATCCTCAGCAGGGAAAACTTCACATCAGGGATGGGTGAAAGGCAGGAAAACGCAGGATTGGTATCAATCCAAGCACAGCTACTGCTTGGCTCAATATCAGCACCAGCCTCTGCACAGCACAACCCACTCATAAAGAAGGAGTTTTCCCAACATCACTGTGTGGCCACAATTACAAAGCTGAAAGGCAATAACCCATTATGTTGTTTTCAGCACCATTGCTATACTCTCATGCGGCATTTAGCAAAGGCGTGTTTAGTACCTTGTACGTCTTTTCCTGCCAACGTTGGGAATCTATTTAGAACAAGCCATTGGGCTTTATTTTTATTTAAATTTTTTTTTCCAAATGCATTAAGATAAATATGTATATTAACAGCCACCTGGGCAAGCAGAAAATATTCATTTGCGTTTATCGCAGACAGTTAGAATCCTACCATGCTACCTCTCATAGAGGAAATTTCTCCTGTGATGAATTAATCTTTATGAGCTAGTTCTCATTTCCTTCATTTCTTCACAGCTACCATGTTTTTTTAAAAAAGGAAAATGAGTGTTATTTTTTTTTGTTATGCTAATTCCATCTTCTGCAGCTTTTTATGAAAGAGGTGCCTTATCCTCAGCTAAAGCGCTTTGACTCAGAGATCTAAAAAGACCAGAATATTTACTTCTGTCATATACTCAGCCCTAAATGTTGCCACTGAATTTCCAGAAGCCCTTGAATGGAAAACATTTTTGTAATGATCCAGTACAGTCACAGGGAGCTATTACCATCTGAAATTAGCAACATGTTCTCTCCAGATTGCTCCTTTTGTTCTCAGTTCATGGAAACCAGCAAAAAAATTGATCTGGTCTGCCGTCATGTTTGTTATAAAGGGCCATGGTAAGAGCAGAAGAGCAAGCACAGGCTCCAAGAGGCTTTGGTGGGGTGTGCAGCTGTATTAATGTATATTATCCATGTGCTGCAAGAACTGCAGTCAAACAGCCATTCCAAACATGCACTGAACCCCATCTCTCTCTTATCCTCTGCCTATTATCACATAGAGACATTTTTCATTTCCAAATCTTATGGGTTTTTGGTTTTCTGGCTTTTAGGGGAGGTCCTCTCTCTCCATGTCACCATTCTGCAGGTGCCAAAGCCACATGGGTAAGCTGTAGGGACCACTGGGTATAGCACAAGGCATTAGAGATCTGCCCTGGAAGTCTCTTAGGATCATCGCTAGGGCCATTTGGGGGGCATTGGGTGTGTAGTGGAACAGCTAGGATTTCCATGTCTCTGCTGCTTATCAGTTGAAAATCCCATGGTCTGAGAAGCCAATTAATTGATATTATTTAAAGACTGCTTTTCAGGGGACTGTTTTGTTGGACGAACTGTATCTTAGCTCTGTGCTAAATTATGCACAGGAGTTAAGGGAGGTGAGAGTAAGAAATCCGTTGGGTAATCATAATCACTCTGCAATTAGGTTTGATATCATAATAGAAGGTTAGTCTCCAAGGGGTAATGCAGTGAGGGTGAACTTTAAAAGGCCAGATTTTAAAACTATGAGAAAAATGATTAACAAAAGGCTCAAGGGCATAGTAAAACTCTTTAACAACTTATAGCAAATTTGTTCCTAGAGTAACTCCTCCAGCAGTCCCGGGAGTTGTACCAAGGGTGAGTTTGGCTAATGTAATCAGTTCAGAGGCTATTTAAGAACCTGTGCTAGAGAAGCAGAGAGTGGTTAAACTTTTGAGCTAAAAATAAGAATAGGAAGGATAAAATCTGTGCGGCTGAGCAGAGCATATTGAAAATAAACATCCTTTTAAAATTTAAAAGGGGTATCTGAGTAAAGAGCAGAACAGAGGCAAGAGTAAATGTAGACAAGCTAGAAATGGACATACAGACATATGACTATACAAAAAAAAAATGCAAAGAATTTCTGATACAGTGGAGAAGAAAAATATTAAACCCCCCAACCAGGCATGTAATGAGTGAAACTTAGAAAGCACTGTTTTTATGTGACAGCTTTATTGTACCTAATTAACTCAGATATATGTATCTCCTGGAAGACGCAGCTCTTTGTAGTTTACTTGCTATCGGATGTACAAAAACAGGCATTTCTCCTGCAGAACCCTGGGTCTTTACAGGGAGAGGGGGAAGCCGAAAATCAGAGGATGCTGAAGCAGGAAAAAAACCCTTGGCCTGAGTTATATTGTACAGATGTAACTAAAGAGATTCCTTGTCTGCACTGCTTTCTGTGGGAAATAAGAGAGTGACTTCAGCAATGATTTACTTTAACTCTGCGGAAGGTGAACAGGACCTGAGGAAGGAGCTGTGTGGCCACAGGTTCACTGGGGCAGTAAATCACCCAGACTAGCTAGTACCTAAGCCCAGGCTGCAGAGAAAAACTGCACAATAGTGAACCTGTCAAACAAGGTGTCCCACTCACCTTACAGGTTGAAATGCACCCTTGAAAATGAAGGAAGGGATTGAGTGCTGGCTTCTATTGCACAGTAACAGGGAGAGAAAACTCACTATGAGATAACGCAGGAGGGATACTCTGCAATTCTGCAGAAATACTATTCATCTAGGCAGCACCACAGGCCACGCCACGACCGCAGCCAGCACCAGTACTGGGGAGAAGGTCACAGGGTCTCTGGGGCTGGCTCACAACCTAAACGTGATAGAGAAGCTCTAGGTGGGAGACGATCCCCGATCCCTGGGAACAATCATCCAGTTGGCGCCACACAAGACACAAAGGTACGGATCTCAGCGTGGACAAAAACAGCAAGTTTACTTACATTTTAAGTTTTCCAAAATGTCACCAGTGTGTCCTTTCATGTGTCTGCAGCCTTAAGCACAACGGGGCCTCGACCTTTGCTGTAGCCTGTAATGTCACCATAATGGAGGCAAATAAATGACAATAGGGAATAAACCCACTTCAATCTCCGTAAGGAAATACCGTTCTTTCAAAGTAATTCCTCATCTGAAAAGTTAATAAAATAGTGCATAAAGGTGACCTGGTAGATATAATTTACTTGGGTTTTCAAAATGCTTTTGATAAGGTCCCTCATAAAAGAATATTAATGATAATGAGAATGATCTTACATTTATGGTAGTACCTTTCATTCAGATGAATCCCAAAGTGCTTTACGAAGTTTTTTACTAACTGATTGTACAAATCATGTGTCATATATATGCCCAAAGTGCTGCTAGGTCTGGGAGAAGGCATGACAGCTCTTTAATTGCCTAGCATGTTGCTGTTCAGTATTTTAGGGCAGGATGTAAAAGCAAAAGCTCCAAACATGTGCAATTAGAGTGTATTTGGAAAGTAGCTTTTACCTGCGTAAAGTTAAGATTTGGCTGACAACGAAGCCCATCTTCTGCCCTCATTCAAATGTTGAGGGATGTCTTAAGCTGAACAGATGAATGGTTTAGCTGGAAAAACGACAGCTTTTTCAGATTGCTTCCAAACACACAGTGGACAGCTTATGGGCATCTATGCTTGACCATCTAACTCCAGAGAAACACCATCTTTTACATTTTCTTCTCCAAATTTTCCATAGGTTTTAAGCCTATGTCCTTCAGTTTTGTAAGCAGCTGCCAGTGCTGACAGGCACCAGTAGAGCATCATTTTCAGCTCTCATTAGTGTTTGGGAAGCAATTTCTGCTTCTATTCTGAAGTCAGTTCTGCTTTGAGGTGCACATCTGAAGCCCTACTAATCCGAACTGTTATAATCTTGAAGACAGCTCCAGCCATAAGCATATTCTGTTTAGAGAGTGTCAGAACACTTAATTTAAAGGCAGAAAATGTCTCATTTAATCGCCTGAAATCAAAGGTTTCATATTTTAATTAAGCTTTTAAGAAGACTTATTTCATTGCTCTTTTTTCTTCTTTTTTCCTCTAGGATATGAAGGTCATTTATGAATTTCTTTACTGAACAAGCAATAGCAACTATAACTTCACTAAATGTCTTATACAGTATGGATACTACTCCAGACCTGAGCCTCACACGTTATTAGTGATCAGTAGATGCATAGCACTCATTTACTATGGTCGGTTCAATGCAAAGGATCACCTGAACTTCCACGTCCTCTATTTCTTGTAATGTGCAAAGAACGAAGATGCCAAGAAAGCTAAATCATAGCTTCTCCCTAGATACAAACTCCTCCATGGTTTGACTGGTTTGGTGGCTTCTCTACCATCTCTTAAACGAGCAGCCTAAAACCATATATCTGACCAGCTTAAAGTCAAAGCAAGAAGCTTAACAGATGGAGGTGGAAGAGGACCTTGGATGTATCAAGGTGTCCTAATTGTGTAGGCAGAAATATTTCAACTCAGCTGTAGTACCCTTAGGCACACCTTTGAAATGCTCCATCTATCGCTCTGCCCAAGGCAGCACACATCTCATGTTTATCACCATTCCACCCGAGTGCTGCAGTATGTTTTTTTTACAGAGCTAAACAAAGGACAGGTCTCCTTCCTCCACCGTTGACAGTTTGTCAGACTTTGCAGTACAATCCATATTTCATATCAAAGGAGTCCCCCTCAAATTGAAGTTATATAAATTATATATTACTAGGCAAACACAACCTTCCTCTGCCAATTCTTTCAGACTAGAGCCAGAAGTCAAAACAAAAATCTTGTGACAACAGACATTCAGGGCCAAGCTGTCAAAAATCTCCAACAAGGAGCTGATTTGTCAACAGAAAACATCATTTCACAGGGAGCTTGATTCCTGCTTCAGGAAGTTGGTCTCCCCTGGCCAAATTGCTGACAGATTTTTGCTGAGTGATCCCATGTCCTCCCATTATAGCCTTTTGTTTCCCACATAACCCTTCTCAGAGAATAAGATGGTCTCATTTTTAGCACAGTCTTTTGGGAGCAAGAGGGAAGATTAATGTTTATGTGAAAACACAGCCCCACAGCCCACCCTACAGTGCAGCAGGAGCCTCCCCAGCCCCTTGGCAGTAAATTCGCATTCCCTTGGAGAAGCTCTGTCTCGCCCTGTACTTCCCACAGGCTCTGTTAGGTGGTTTATTTCAACTATGAATAAGCTTTTGTGCACTTATGGCCTATTCAAGGAGGCTCTTTAAGCAAAATAATGGTTTTAAACTTCTTTCTGCTGCCAGGATGACATAAAGAGGCCTCAGCATCCTGCAAGGCTGCTGTATATGCAACATATTAGTTTAAACTTTTGTTTCCAGTAAGCGCTTTTTGCATGTGGTGTACACCTGGCTGCTCTAACCTGATCAACTTTTATTGCTTTGCTTCTTTGCAACGGGTTTTAGGCCCCTCAGTAAAGACATTCTTAATGCAGTGAGCCTGTGAGAGGCCCTCAAAAGCCATAGAAATAAGAAATAGGAAGTTTTCCAAAGACACACAAAGCTCGCTACTTTCCCAAACCCTCTGGGTACTCAGGAGGCACAGGTGCGGGCTGGTGGAAATGAGGAAATAATAAGAAGAGAGAAAGCAGATGGGTCCCTGATCCCCCCTATACCGACACAAGGCACACTTACACCTCAGATTTCAAGGTAAAGATCTCATCTCTGATGTTCTCTTGCTTTTGGAAGTCAGTGGCATTGCAGGTAACAGGGGAATCTTTTTCCTGGGTACAAAGTTACGTGAAGTATTGCTAGCCAGGCATTGATTGCTACTGGCTTTTGTCTTTCAGCAGCTGTCACAGCAGTTTCCTTAGGACGTGTGGGAAACTTCTTGCAATTACGTGCTTTATGATGCACCCCAGAGTAGCATTTGGCCATATGCATTTGTACAAAGATGCATATATCCAGTGCCCAAGAGAGTCCGTGCTGGTTGCTATCACTCTAACAAAATCACTCTCCCTTTCACCTCTCTGCCAGACTCTGATGCACCTGATCGCTCTCTTAAGCGGATTAAGAGGGTGGACATGCTAGTCTTAAGCAAGAAGATCTTTAACTCTGGTTTTCCCTTGCTTTGTGTGTTGCTTCTTCTTCCCTTGTGTCATTCCTACAGTCAGCCAAACCTCCTTTTCCTAGGGGCTATATCTCAGCTCTTCTCAAACATTCAGAGTGGCTGGAAACTGGGCTCTTTGCCCATGTCCTGTACCTGTGACTGACTCCTAGACATTGAGTGCAAGTATGTTAGATTCAGTGTTAAATCACTGGCTGTCCTGGAAGCTCATTGAGCTCTGGAGTCTGCAGGAGAATCCTCAGGGAAGATTTCATTTGGATTTGTCACTGTGCCCCCCTTTTCAGAGCATCATCAAAAGAGCTGTGGAGACAGCAGGTTCCAGCCTTCCCTGTAAAAAGTGTTTCTAGTAAAAAAAATATTTTTGCTCTCCATTATTTTTTTTTTCTTTTTTAATTGAGGTGGACCAATATACCAAAAGGATTTTTAAAAAAATTGACATTTTGCTCTTGATGGTGGATTCTGGACACATGGAAACCGAGTTCTGAGCTGTTCCCAAAACCTCCCCCAACAGACTTAACACAAAGCCCAACAGGACAGGATTTAACACCATCGCCTCTGCACGCATTCTTGTACCATTTCTGCCTAATCATTTGGCTCTTTCTTTCACAAGTCTATTTGTACAAGTAAACCCCACTTTGTAGTGCTAAGTTACCCAGATGTTCTCACTGAAAGTCGGTACAAAAGCAGGCTGAGCAAGCCAACCTAAATTGTTTAGTCTTGATTCCCTAAATGAGTAATTTTACAATAAAATATTCTTTTTTTCCTTTCTAACAGTCCAAGGGAAAGCAAAGGTAGGTCTGAATGTGTCACAAGAACTGTTAAATTCCTGAACTTGCCAAATCTATTGCTGGACCAGTGGCATGGCCTGAAATAGTCCTGCAGGAAAGCCTGATAGTGGGAAAAAGAGAGTTAATAGAGTTCTGTCCTTTCATGAAAGCCAAATTACTTCCCCACCTCCAGAATGCTGTGGTTGTTCTATCTACATTAATCGGAATTAATTTAATTTCTTTTCTTCAGGTGTGGGATTTTTTCTTTTGTTCCCTTTGAAGGTCCTAGAAGGACTTCCTTTGGCTTTCATAAAATGCCTCGGAGAGGTGCAGCATGGGACCTGGGTAGTTTCTATGAACCCCAAATTAAGATGGCAAGCAGCTCCCCAGCATTGTTACGAAGTTAGACAAAACTAGTTGGCACATATAAAATTTCTCATTCGGGAACTGAAAGGACAGAAGTTTAAGCTGTATAACATTCTCAACTTTCTATTCACCCTTCCAACCAGTTGATGTTAAGTTGCTTTGTTTGACAAGAAAGCTAGGGAAATAGTTTCACTTCAAAATTCTCCTTCATACTTAGGTAACTATTGTTACTCATTTTAGAGGAGTTTTATAGCAGCTCAAGTCCTGGAGATTAACAATGTTTAACTGATATTAGTGACACAACATTATTGGTACCCACCAATTCCACAGCCATTGTGGCTTTTTTCTCAGGAGAAGGGAGGTAATTTTCCTAAAATGATGTTGTTTTCTAAAACAGCTCTATTCAGTGCTATACATCTACCTTCTGGCAGCACAGTTTAATTTGCATTTAAATAATTTCCTGATATCGTTGGAAAAGTAATTACACATAACACTAAACATTTTTCAAGCCTCAGCTTTTA